>JAMKCH010067075.1:0-159608 GCA_023653785.1 Ophioderma brevispina
TTTTCTACAATTTTTGTTTGCATAAGATATTTGCACAAAATAACATAGATCAGAACAACCTTTCTTGGATCAAACAGCATGTTTAAACAGATTTAAACAGATTCTGGATGAGAGTTTCTTTGCATAACGATTGCACAGAATCCAACTTGATCGTATGAAACTTTCATTGATCAATGACATGTTTTAAAACAAATATGATACGATAAAGTATTTTGGATACGAGTTTTTTTGCTTACATATAACAATAATTGCACAAAATAAACACTTTTCTAAGACACTTTGAACATGTTATACCACCACCCGGTCCACAAAGTCATTCAGTTCAGTTTCAATACTTTATAAACGTTACGTATAAATGGTCTTTATTGAGCTTGGCAAGAAATGGTAATAATCATGTTTTCTTAGTTTTCTTCTTCAATTATAATATCTTCCGTCAATATCGATTTATGCATTTGAGCTTAGCTTGAAACTAAAATTAAGAGATAAAGTTATTGAACAGGGATCTTGTCTTCACTACTGACCAGGTAATATTGCTTTTTGAATGTTTACAATGTTTTTAAATTATAATCTATACAACCTTTACTTAATAGACTTAATGCACTGATTGTCATCAAATTAACTAACAATCTGAATCTGATTATCTACAATTTACTATTGTAAAGCAAAGTCAGAAAGACTTGTCACCATACTATGGCACTAAAACCCTAGCCTAACTGTGTAAGTCCCATTAGAATGGATAAAACCGGATCACCCGCGAAAAATCTTTCATATCTACCCATTTCTTCACAATTCCTTCATTTGTTCAGCATAGCAAGTCGAATATATGTAGATCATGAAACATCCACAGGTCAGGGTCAAATTTTGGTGTTTTTTCATGCACCATTTTTTGTTTATATTCACTCTGTTATAGGTCCCCCCCCCTCTCCAAACCGAATTTTGAACCTTAGACTGGATCTACTAACTTTAAACCGATCTAACTCGTGTGCATACGGACCTAAGTGTTTAAGCTTTAGAATAATACTATGAGGTGAAGGCGGTCCCCGGGTTTCGCGATCAGCTGGTTTCGCGATCACTGGCTTGAATGACCGCCAACAAAATCGGCCCCAACCCACCAAGTTTCATGTCCATACTTCAAACCATCGTTTACCCACCACCCCATTTTGCCTCTTTTTGACCTTGAAATGGCCCCCGATGACCTTGATCCACGAACCAATACAAACTCGGTCTTGTGGAGGTCAAGGGGACCCCGCCACCAAGTTTCAGGAACGCGCGAACCCTCGGTCTCCGAGATAATAGACACGGTCATACCCCCCAGAACGGACAGAACTACCGGTTTATTATATAATAAACTATTCTTATATAATGATGTCAATAAATAAAATTAGGATCCATCGATCTTAGCCCGTTTATATGCACATAAAACTCAGTTCTTCGTTAAGTTTGGTGTCCGTTTCTAAGAGCCAATCAGAAGCATTTTTTTTTCCATTTTAGGCAGAAATCAGTCTTCATTGCTTTGAGCAATAGGCCTCGGATCGATCACTGCTTCGAGGCTTGTGATTCATATTGTTGTGTCATATCCACCTGTTTTTTATTTTTTCAATTGCTATGCCTTTTTTAAAAAACATCACCTTCGAACAACAACACTGATGGTTTCAAACTCTTGTATATAAACTACTCCTTAAGCTCAAAATAAGTCCTTTTCTTCCCCCCGGAAGTGTGAAGTGATGCCACAAAATTTTATCTACATGAATCTATATATAGATTCTTCTCTGAAGTCTGTGCATAGAACGGATTTGGGAGGGAGGGGGTAACGACCCCGTACCAAGTGTCTTAATTGGATGAAGCTTGCGATTCCCGTCTGTCTCTCTCTCTCTCTCTTTCTATATATATATATATTCAAGGTTTACAACAAACTTTCCATCTACCTCAAGAACATATCTTTTCCAAATCACACGAATTGCATTTGTGATAGCATTTTCAAGCTTGTAGCTTTGCCAAAGTATAATGTGTGATTTGCTTTAACCTTCCCTCTTTCCATCATGTAAACTTTTAATATAGTGACAGACTTCCACATCGTCTAAAATCCATACAGCCATTGAGACATACATTAATGTATAGACATGTAAGTATCGAACACGCTTCGGATTGATTACAAGAAACGCCCATCTAAATCATCACCTGTGGTTTCGGCAATCAAAACGAAGAGAGAAAGAAGTCCAATTTCGACATGCACCTGTTACCATCAGATGACCTATAAATGCATTTTGGCAGGAAGTAATAATGCATTTTATTTGCATATATAAAAAAAATATCTGATTTTTTTTTTATATCCTGTAAACTTCAGGCATATTTTCGAAGGTATGGTTTTATTCGGAGGGGATGTGTAGAGGTATCGAAAATTAAGCCAAAACCTGAAGATATTAGGGTTGTAGGATACTGTATTACGTGCACAGGTTCTGTTATAGGAGATAAAAACTCAAGTTTGGTAAATTAGGTTAAAATAATTTCAAATGCCATGATCCTCTTAGCTTAATTTCCGTAATTGTAATCACCTGGGAGCTAGCAGATATGTGTCCCATCTCGAGTACAAAACGTTTGAATGATTATGTAGATAGACACCATACAGGGACCCCTGAACCGTGAACTTAAGTGCCGCAATGGTGCCTTAAGGAGGGGGTCTAGACAAAATACACAGGGGTTCAGATTTTTTAAATGATTTTGTGGAAAAGTACCAGTTATTTGTCTAACAAAGGATGTTCAAAAACTTAGTTGTACATCTGTAGTCTAAAGTTTTGGAGTATAGGCTTTAAACAGAAAAAAACAATTAAAAAGGTCATTTCAGATCGTACAGGGTCAAATTTTAAAGTGGCCCCGATTCCGATTAAAAATTGGTGCAACTTGTTGATCATCAGCTACGATTTACTAGTTTAGGTCTATGCACTCCATAATGTATTTACAGGCAACGTTGTTTCAATAAATACAGTTAGAATTCCGCATCGAACCGGGGACTTAATATAAGACTGATATAGAAGCTCACTATGGGTTTAATATTGAGGTTATGTGTACCTCCGACTAGTGTTATCCATTAACTTTGGCTCAAACTACATTTTTTATAATGTATGGTTATATGTTCGGTCATACTATTGCTTACTATATGAATCATGTGTTTATCCATTTTTCTCTATGTAACCACAGTACAGGAATTTCTGGACTTCGAAACTATAAATTAGCAGTACTATTCCAAAATGATAATATTTAAAGGTTGCCCCGAATTGGGAAACTGTTACACCTACTTCAACATTGATGTGAATGAAACTCTAAAAAGGTGGTTATTCTTTTCTGGCTGTATTCTAGTGCGGTTTGGCATTATTAAGATTTGAGAAATTAAATTCGGTTTTCCCTAAAAAAATTTTTGTAAAAACAATCTTTTTGGTAAAATGCATTTAAAAAGCACCTTAATAAATATACACGTAAATTAAGATTCAATATCGTAATCGATTTCTAGATTAAGCTTGATATACATGTAAATGACTTGATTCGAATGATTGACGAGTTTGTTCAATTGTTTTGTTTTTCTCTTATATGAACTATCTGTTTTTTACAAAATGTAAAGCGATCTAATTTCAACTCGGTCCTATTACTACCTATACTTTCTTAAAAATGCGTGTGTACGAAAAAATTTTTAACGCAACTGTCAATGGATATAACGGTGGCGTTCCATTCGTGGTTTATTCGGGCAATACGCTATTTCCAATGCAGATATGCATAGCAGTACGTGATTAGGTATGATCTGAGAGTATCTACTTCGTAGCCAACTTGTTACGAAAATCGTTTTCAGTTTCGTGAATGGAAAGACTTCAGCGTCCGTGCTACTTGTAGAATATTTTTATACTCCTACTGCCCAAAATGCACAACTACATGGTTTAGCACTGCAATTTTATATATAGAACCAAGATTTTATCGAAACTTTATTCGTGTCGGTATAGCATTTCAAAGTGCCATATTTAAATTTAAGACGGGGTAAGTAACACTTTTTCCTTCAAATGTAGTAGTAGAAGTAACAGCAGTAGCAGCAGCAGTAGGTAGTAGTAGTAGTAGAAGTAGTAGTAGTAGTAGTAGTAGTAGTAGTAGTAGTAGTAGTAGTAGTAGTAGAAGTAACAGCAGTAGCAGCAGCAGTAGCAGTAGCAGCAGCAGCAACAACAACAGTAGCAGTAAGGGAAGAAAGGAGAGGAAGAAGAAGAAAGCAAGGGAAAAGAAAGGGGAAATTTGCACTCAAACCTTACAGTAAATATGATTTGTAGGTTCGGAAAAATATAAAGAAAACTGAAAGTTTTGATTTATGATGTTTAACTATTTAGACCATAGGGGTGAAAGTTTGCGGCAATATCAGCCACTATGCCGTGTTTCAAGTTTCTTGTCGCTTATGTATTGGCTGGCTAATATGTTTAAATTGATAAATCATGGCTTTTCAAAGGACAACATTGTCTATATATGTATTCCACTATATTCTATATATCTATTCTACCAGTCGGCACGACAAGAGGAAGTACAGGACCTCAGGGGTAATTTATTGCCGCCTCTTATTTAAATGAAAGAACCTTGGAAGTGGCTCATCAATTCATCGATTTCCAAAGATTACATTCAGATGAAAGCCTTTGGGAGTACTATCTTATGTCACAGCTTTGTTTGTGTGTTCCTATGTCTGCTCTTATTTTAAATCAAAAGTATCCCTGTCACAAAAAATATCTGGGGAAATATCTCAGTTGATTTTTAATCTTCTTGCTTTTCTTCTCGCTGCAGGATTTTAAAAAGATTTGAAGTAAACAATGTTTTCATTTTGCTGTGTTTACACAGGTCTGTGAATATTGTAAAAGGGCAGTTGACTATATTTCAATTTTGAATTACGTTGGTACTCATCTAAATGACAACAAAAGCCCAGGTCTTTGGCGAGAAACCCTGTCTGAGACTCCTTTAGATATTTATGCACTAGGGATTTTACATTTACAATTTACAAAGGCCAACCGCTTCGGTTTTGATCCTGTCATTTTCATCTGGGTATTTGTTCATACATTTGTAGTATTAATTATGCAGAGCAGTAGCAAATATGGTAAATCTGGCAACGTAGTAGCAAACTGATTCGATTTCAAAGATAAGGCAGTACTTCAAACTTGGTTGAGGTCATATTACTCTAGCACGATTTACCCTGTTTTGACATATGGGCTTCTACTATGTTGAATCGCTTGTAAGAAGTGTATCACTGATACTTGTCATTATCTATCACACAGGTATCGAGTTCTGCGTGCTGCTATGAGAAGATGAAACTGTCACTTTTCTACCTCGCCCAATCCTCCGGAAATTCCACAGGTTTAGATGTTCGACGTCAAAGGTCATGGTCATACAGAGGCTGTTTTGAAGAATAAACCATTAAACCATCCACACCACTTGATAATGCTTAAAATGTATAGCTGCGATGATGGAACTACAGGTTTCTTTAATATTTCTGTATAATTTCATTAATGTTTGCTATTTGTTTTGTAGATCAAACGTGTTTTGCCGCGCCTTGAGTAAAAACGTCTAATTGTGTCCTGACTGTTATGAATTTCGCTATTTTCCAACCTGTCTTTGGTCTCTGAGGTTCCCATATAAAACAATTCTAAGGAGGTAGAACATGAACTGAAGTGTTCCAAGTTTCACTAAAGTGATTTTATCTTTGAAGTAAAACGAAAAAGTACAATTTTTATTTTGATATAAACGCAAAATGTGGAAAGCGTTATTTTGCACATGGCAAAAGAACTCATATTTTAAAAAGTTATCTTGTGATTTATGAATGATCAATAAGATCAACAGATGCACTCTCCGCTTTACCCACAGATGGCAACCATGGCAAACGGGGAGATGGCATTTGACAAAAAGACGTAACGGCACAATTTCAACACCATTAAAACCAAGTATTCTAAATACTTAGCCAAAATTGGTAATAAATATTACAAAATAAATTAGATGATTGACATTGAGAAAACAACGAATTACTCCCAATTTTCCCTTTGATTAAGATTTTTTTAGAAATACGAATAAACATAAATTATGATCCGACACTAGGGAGAAACTTGAAATCTGTTTGCTGTATGTCGTTGTGTGCATACAAATATCATGTACTATGCTTATTGAAAAATAGGGGTTAAAATCCGGTGGAGACCTTACGTACTTCAGCAAGAGTTATCTTGCAACTTAGCTAAGCAACATACACACCTTGAGTGGTGGTAAGATCTTGGAATTTCTAATTATTGAAACTAACCTTTCCAATATCAGAACTTACGGCGGTCCGGCAAGTGTGTAGTCTGTGTCACACACTGCGAATTATCTAAATCAGTAGATTAGCGTTATCAGTCCGTCATAGCGAATGTATGCAAATGAAACTAACTCTCAAATATCTCCGGAAAACGAAGGGGTTCTATGGATATTTTTGCATCAGAGGGTCCGTTACTATGTTTTGTTTTTAATATGTATCGTAATTGGGTCTGAACCTATAGAACCTAGGGAGGAAATTGAACGTTTTTGTCGGGTACTTCGGTGCTCGTAAAGACGGAAAAGTGAACACGCAATCGCTACGGGCCGCATCCCTTTTTTCCACAATGCTTTTCGGTATTATTCTAGTCTTGAGAATTTTCGAACGCTGGTTTCAATTTACGCCAACTTTTTTTTCAATTTTTGAAACAGGATATACGTACTTACCGGACTGCCGTATCAGAACTGACCTTTGTCGCAAGAACAAAAGAAATCATAAACAAAACACAGAATGTGCTTGGATTGTCTAAAGACAAGTCAAATCTGTGGATAAAATTCAAACGTGGAACACATTTTCAATCGGCCATAACTCGGAAACAACGAAATGCACTTTTCAGATGTGTATTAATTTGCATGGCTTACTTTTTTCTCTTCATGAAATAGAGGGCACTTTGAGGGTTCTCTTTTTTAGACACCCGGTATATCTAATAAAACAGTTATCAATTCAGTTATCAATGAACCTGCAGCTTGGACTAATTACATTTTGTCAAACTTGCAATCATCATTGTCTAGTTAGTGAATTATGTGCTTGGCCTGCTCCCGGGCATCTTATCAGTTTATGCCTCATAAATCGTCCACTCACGCTAGGCTTCTATAACGAGTTGCTAGCTGCATCACAACATGTGATAACTACAGGGTGAGTCAGAACAAAATGGACCCTGATTGTGTCCGCCATTTTGTATCTTTAAAACATATCTCAACATATGTGGTTCCAACGGAAAGGTATGGACCGAGCTACAGTCTTTTGAGAATCAAGTGGTCAGTTTTCTCCTGTCCATGGATTCCCAGTTAAATGCTTGGCGTTCAACGGAATTAAGAATCTCACTGTCTAAAATGAAAAGGATATGTCCATGTTTTAAAGTTAATTTAAGTGATATCTTAATGGTGTCAAAGAGATGTGTCAGGATGTGGAAAAGATGTGGCATATTTTTGTCTACTAAAAATATTACGTATTTTTCTACCTATTTGTCACCGATGTTTGTTTCTTCGTAAGGTATGTTTCATTCAATTTCCTCCACAACCTGATACGTGTATCAGTTACCTTATTTTTAAAATGATTTTTGAGTGAAGGTGTAAAAGGTATAGATGGAATTTGACTATATTTAGCGAGGTTAAATATCGTCATATCACTTCTGCATTCAATAAGTAGCCCGATTTCCTTCCCGACATTGATTTGCTTCCTTGAACGTCGTTCATTTTAATGTGAATCCGTTTAGAGCGCGAAAAACGAAAAACCGACTACTTGAATTTAACGGACTGTAGCTCGGCCTGTACCTAACCAAGGTGAATGATCTTTGCAGCAAATTAAAGGTAATAAAATGCGCTTTCCGTTGGTATCACAAATGTTGAAATATATGTTTCTTAAAGATGAAAATCCGGGTCCAGTTTTTTTCTTACTCGCCCTGTACGAGTATTTGGACCAGTCATTTGTCATATTAAATAAGATAATTTGCGAGAGGTTCATTGTCAGGTTCTTGCAAGTATATTATAAAGAATAAATATAAATAACTGCAACACAGATCGACTTAACACGATGAAAACATCACTGTTTGAAGCCACAGAAGTTCGTTCACTGATCCGATCATCGCCGGCGTTCAATGGCGTAACGGGCCTGCCGCTCTGAGGGGCAAGTTTCCTCCCCTGTCTTGGGAAATTGTCCCTCCTCAGGGGGTCAAAAGGGCCCACTTTTTTTTCCCGGTTCCAGGGCTAAAAACGGCTGATTTAAGCATGATTTTTTTCCCGCCAAAGTCTCAGGAGGATGGGGGGGGGGCAACCGTGACCCCTCCCAGCCTCCCCTCCCCGCCGCACCGGCCCCCCCCGCCCACGCCCCCCCCGTCCTTTTCCTCCTTCCCGCTGCTCTTTTCCAAGGTCACAGCTCGGACAATACCGGTAATAATGCATTCTACAGCGTGCCGTGTGCAAGACAATTTCCTTATCATGCTGCTTCAACCAGGACGACATGCAGAAATAGTCCCAATTTCCAAATACCGGCATACTTTTTTTCACAACAACAGAGGCAGGGTCAACTGTGGTACCAATACAAGATAAACCTTCAGATTTGCCATAAAAATTTCAACTTACGACAAAATGTTTAAAGGGTGATTAGAAGGAAGAAAAGTTCGACATATTACTCCTCAAACTGAGCTATCAAATCCAAAGATAGAAAAACTGGATACGGAAAGTAGCCGTAAATTCCTCAGAAGCTTCACTCATAATTACCGTTTTGTACGGGTAATAGCCATCAATGATAGATTGGTTTGTTTGCACACTTTATCTTTTCTATTGCACATGTGGGGACAATTCTTTTCTTGCGCTTCTTACCAACGTCAAACAAATTTCCAATAAATCAAACAACATGGCCGTTTCTTCTTTTCCTTCTCAAATAATTCTGACGTACGTAACGTCATTTATGAGCAGGGCCGGCCCTCTATTCCATACGGGGCTAATTATCGTAATTTATGTTCGGCGAATTTATTTTAAGTGGCTAAATTATTGCACGAAAGTTATACCACGACTCACGTGTAAAAAGGGTCATAATATAAACACAAAAAATATTTTTAATTTTTTTCAAAAAATGAAATTTTTTATTTGGAGGCAAAACATTGTTTTCCAAACCACGACGGGAAATTTGGGCAAAAATACGGAAAATCCAAATAACCTTGCGCTTCCATCAATCCTTTTGACAACTTAGTTTAGTTGATAATGATTCAAAGATCAAGAAATCAATGGGAATGTTTACCATAGCGATCCACTACTCTCCCACATACTTCCCTAGTCCGGCCTACCAACCACATGACCTTTTAATCATAGTGTTTTTTCAAAACGGCTTCAAGACCATTGTTTAAAAAACACTGGACTCTGAAAATGCCGATGCAGCCTTGTAAACGTTTGCATTGGTGTTAGGCCTACTATACTTTGTCCCAGGACATGTAAAAATCTGAATTCGGTTTTAGTGATTTTTTTCGATTTTCGATTGGCAAATCATGGATAGTGTCCATTATGAAAGGTATCCTCCACAAATTTTCGAAAAACTTGAGACTTTAATATCATTTGAAATAAAAAATTAAAGGTTTTTAAAAAAAAACCCATCATCAAGATCCGATGTCTCCTCCATATGGATAATTCTCCGCCACAGGGAACAATCCCCAAAAACATCTCATTACAAATGTTGAGTTTGGATATAGAAGCAAAAATATACACTTAACTGGCCAAATACGACAGCGTGTGTTAATAAATGCGGTATACCACATTGGGAGATTTTTTTTTTTCATAACATCGAAAGGTCTCATTTCCTGGGCCTACAATGTCATTGGGGTGATGAGGAAAAATGTGACCTTTCTTCTGATACGGAAATCTCATTTTGATGGAGTTAAGTGGGGGACGAGGTTGTCGATCAGGTTAACTGACATTAAATATAAAATAATGATAGTAGAAACAACTAATACTCATGGTATATTTCATTATAAAATAATTGATTCCAAAGAAAATACCACTTGACAAGCTTTATATTTGGTTACAAATGCAGGTCAATCTTTTCCGTGTAGAAAACAAAATATGCTAGCAGACGTTATTATGTGTAAATGAACCAATCATGTTTTCACACCCGCTACGTGGCTCTAGGAGGGGGTCACTGAGGTTAGTTCCAGCCAATTTGACAGACACAGTAAGTTCAACTTTTGTTTTATTTAGTCTTTCGACATTATAGTTTATCCTTTAGATTGACAAAATCTATTTAGAAGTATTTTTATCAAAACAGTCGAATGCCCTTCGTAATGTTCTTCATGAAGAGTATTAAATGATGTAGATATTAAAAATGAGAATGCATTGATCATAAAGAACTGTTCGAAATCAAAAGCACTCTTAGTTCTGGAATTAAGACCTAGTTATTAGAAGATATTGCCATCCATACGAGCGTATTAGATGAAATTTAAACTAATAATAGTTCTTTAAACTTTACATTAGAACTATACCACATTATATGGAGATTTCAAGTTTTCCTCTCAGGTACTAAGTTAAATTTATTTCAGTCCGGGCATTAAGGATTTCATATACGTTATAGCTTCATACAAAAATAGTTTGATTGATTCCTTGGGCAAACTGGAGGTTTTCTATCCCACAAATTAATACATGTATGTGGCATAGGCTAGCGTACTTCCGAAGAGAAATCAAGTGTAATACCATTCTTTTATGGGCGTTTCTCTAGGGGGTGTAATTTTGTTTCCGGTAATATTGGTAAAAAAATCAAGCTTAACAGAAAAGAAATTGATTTTCACACAATTAAATTGTCAAGCTTACAGCATCTCAATCGAGTCTGTTGTAAAAATGATCGTATTATTCAACCCTAAAGCGATTAAGCAGCGACCAAAATGAGAATATGTCTATGACTTTCTTGTTGAATGAAGTATTCTCTAAGAGTCTCAATATTTCAAACCGTTGTACCTCTTTGGCGTCAACTTCAACCATCTCATATAAAGTACCTTTGACGTTGAGAGTGTAAATATTCAAGTTTCAATGTATTTACGATTTTTGACAAATTTATCTCAGCTAAGTTATCCAGTTATATATCTCTAACGTCCCTTAAACCTTCAAAACCCACCTGACAAAAAATCACGGAGCGGGCCCCACCCTCTTCCTGCCTTGGGTTAGTGGGAAATTACTCCTAGATCTGACAATAAAAATACCGCTACCTCACTTTTTGCGGTGATTGTCAGATTTTCCTCTAGGGACATTAGGGATATGGTCGATTCAAACGAAAAGTGTACAAACGTACAGGTAAATAAGAAAAATAGTATTTTTCTTCAGATACCAACATTTTGACCACTTCCGGTAAAATCTGGGGTTCTGGGGACGAGGCTATTAGCGATCGGACCATGGCCCTTTAACAGGGCTTTGTGGAAAACGTATTCGTAGGTAACGTTAAAATTTACCCACACGAAAAAGTATCACAAAAAATCTGAAAAGATACGGAAGTAGGTGAACATTTCCACAAACAATCTTGGCATACATTCCTTTCAGAAAAATAAATCAAAATCTATCAAATGACTCCTTCGTATTAATACTGAGGATGTGAGCATAATTCAGTAAGAAAATGTTTTAAAAATTGGCTAAAAAATGAAATATTTTTGGTTTCCCTGGTATCAAAATATTGTAGAAGAGTGCTTCTTTATATATGGCGCGAAACATCTAATCAAACGGCATAAGTAGAACACAAAAACAAAAGCTGAACAATAACATTATGGAGTTATGGGACTGGAAACGCAGTGTACACTTTTCGTTGGAAATCGACCATAAACTATAAAAACGCAACACTTGAGGTGCCAGCCGCCATAAGTTTTAAATAAAAGTATATGACATGTTCTTTGTTGTAAGGTAAGATATGATTATTAGCTAATGCCCCTGAAAAGTTCATAAAGGTAGAGTCAATATTGTTAAGATATGACCCCAGAAGTCAGGTAACCCGCAGGACCATTTTACCAAATTGAGGCGATATATGCGTGTAGAAAAACAAATATGAATATAAGTCCAACCACCATTGTACTGGTTTTTAATGACTGGTACTGCAACAAATATTAACAAAAGAATGTTTTCATTGGTAATAACAGGTAATAAACATGCATTTTTAGACATTCATAAGATGGAATTAGGAATATATTATCAACAAACATCTGGTATCGTCCAAAGTAGACAACATTGGATTAGAGCTAATCAATCATATTTTTGTGACAGCACACAAAGAGTTATCTTAACCCAACATTGAATGACAGAATGAATATACTGATATTGTTATTGTTATTGTGTTTTGTGTGAAAACATACTTTTACTTTCATAAAGTTCAGAATGTAACAAGCAAGTTGCAACCCAAAGCATTTACAATTTTACGTAACATGCAGTTTTGTCAATGTCTTAGTCATAGTTTTATATGGTCTTGAAATGTATTTTATTACCAAATAAATTAGTGTTTTATCATTATCAGTTTTAGAATACGTGTAATTATGTAAATGCAGTTATTTGATCCAGTAGAACTTGTTCTGCAAGAAATTTGGCAATTAAATGTTGACGGCAATCAAAATGCCATTCTGTTCTTCAGTGCCACTTTTGTGTTTTTTGTTTTTGGTAAATTGGGTCCTGCTGGTTACTTGATTGTTGGGGTCGTATCTTAAAAACGATTGACACTACCTCTATGAAATTTTCAGAGATATTAGGTAATAGTCCCTTCTTACCTTACAACAAATAAAAAACAGTCATATACTTTTGTTCAAACCTATGGCGGCTGGCACAAAGTGTTGCGTTTTTATTGGGGACACGCTCTCTGCATCTAGCATCTAGTATCTGATGAATTTCATGGGATTGCATCAATATTGATCCGGCAGTACATAATTAATACTGTTTGCTGATTAAAGTAAAGATGTTGGCTACTAGGGATCAACCCCAACGTAAGGGCTGAATAGCTCAGTTGGTAGTTACATAGCCACCTCGCTATCCAGAGGTGGCCGGTTCGAATCCCGCTTCAGCTAATTCTTTACTCATGTTTATTGTATAATTGTTCTTCAATCAGCGTGCATCAAATATGATCATATGATCCAGTAAATAAATGTACAAACGCCGTTTTCCCATTTTCTTTCCCATCTTATATATATATATATATATATATATATTATATATATATATATATATAATATATATATATATATAATATATATATATATACTACGGGAGTCAAAAACAATTGTGCAATGATTGCAGATGACATTGAACTTGATAAAATCACTGATTCATAGATTTGTGGTTGGTTTAATAAAGCAAATCTAATATACTTCCAAGTGATGAAAAAATTAAAGAAATCGACTGAAAAATAATCCAGATATGACAAATTTTGTAAGCACACTTCTTTTCCCTCCATTCCAATGGGTTTATACAGTTAAGCAAGATATTGCGTTAATGTACGACATACGGGGTATAGCATTATGAAAGTAATGATGACCCTTTCTAACTTGTTTGATTTTTTATGAATAGCCATACTCTCATTTCTTCTTCTTCTTCAGCCGTTTTCAATCCACTGCTGGATGAAGGCCTCAGTATGATGTCTCCAGTTCTCTCTCTCCCTTGCATATTTGTACCAATTAGTTTCATTCCAGAATTGTTGTATTTCATCTCTCCATCTCTTTCTTTACCTACCTCTGTTCCTTTTTCCATCAAGTGGTCCTTATAGTAGTCAGTGTGCTCCATCCTTTCATCCTCCCCTTCTAGTGATATCGCCAGCCATGTCCATTACATGTTTGATTACTTCCATTATGTCCCGCACCTGTGTCCTGTGCCCTTATCCATTGATTAGTTTTGTGATCTTGGTATGTTATGGTTAGCAAACTTTTTCCATGTTATGTGAGCGCTGCTACTTGTCTTTCCATTTTATTGTTAGCGTCCATGTTTCTGATGGCATATGTCAATGATGGGAGAACGCACTGGTCATACACTTTCCTTTTTAAGCACAATGGAGATTACCCTTCATGATGTGGCTGTATCTGCCAAATTCTTGCCACCCTGCTTTATCCTTCTCCTTAATTCATTAGCTTAGTTCTTTCGGTGAGGAACCGTTGCCCAGGTAGATTTTATTCAATACATTCCAAATCCTGTCCATAATGATGATTTGTTTTTGTGAGTGTGTAACTGATTTGTCTGCCATTACTTTGGTCTTCTTCATATGCATATTTCAGTCATCTTTTCCTGCTTGCTATCTCCAAGTCCTGTAGCATGATTGCTCTCCATTTCACTGAAGTTGTTTAGCTATGATGACTATATCAACATCTGCAAAACGGAGGTTGTTGAACGTCTCCCCCATTCACATTGATACTTTATTTTCCCAATGGATGTCTTGAAGATGAGTTTCTAAAGCATGCTGTAAAGAGCTTTGGAGACATGGTATCTCATTGCCTCACTCCTTTCCTTATTGGTATTTGTTGCTTCTTTGAGTAACTTAACAGTAGTTGTGCTGCCAGTGTATACATGTTCTTTGATTACTTTAATATAGTTAGGGTTGATTTTTGCTCTTTCAGTGCCTTGTGAACTGCCCCGTTTCACGGAATCAAAAGCTTTCTCATAATCCACACAAGCAAACGCATACAGTTATTGACCTCTTGACATTGTTTTCCTTTAGTTGTTGAGGGTTGTGAATGTGGTCTATTGTTGATAAGTTTCTTTCTTCTGAATCCCGCTTGCTCCCTTTGGTTGGTTGTCATCTAGAATTCTTTCCAACTGTTTGTCACAATCTTTGTGAAAAGCTTGTACATGTTGAATAAAGGCTGAATTGGGTCGGTAATATCTTCTTCAAATCCCCTTTTGTCTCCTTTTTTTTGTGCAAGATTATCATCTTGGCATCTTTCCCTTTTGGGGCACCTTCCCCATGGTGAAGACAAAGCTGTGAAGAGAATTTTCCAGGTTCTTGTTATGCCTCCCTGCTTCTTTTTAGTGGTGTCCGCATTATTTGTCCTGTCCAGGGGCTTTGCCTGTTTCATTTGCCTTAGAACATGCTCTACTTCCCAGCTTTCAACTTTAGGTACTTTCTCCTGTGACTCTTCTATGTCTTCGGTTTGTTGATTGCTTTGGTAAAGCTCTTCCTAGATATCCTCTACTCTTCCAGAATATCATCCTATCTGTTAATTCCTGCCCCTTGAGTCGAGAAGTTGGTTGATTTTTCTTTGTTCCTGTCCAAGCTTCTTGTTGGTTTTCTTAATACTCCTGTTGTTTTTCTATAGTGTCAGGTATCATTTTGGTGTTATAATTTCTGACTCCTCTCATATCTTCTTCCTGATAGTTTTGCAAGTTTCCCTATATTCTATGTTGTCAGTACCTTGACTGTCATTTTCATTTGTCTTACGTTTTCCATCAGTTTCCTTGTGCTGTCTGAGAGTTTGCTAGATCTGTCTTTGGGTTTTCTGCCTGCTACATTGAGTGCAGTTTCTTGAAATGATGTCTATTGTCTCTTGGTTTTCCATGGTCTAGGTCGTGCTCTCTCCACTTATCATTAAGTGTACTAAATTTGTTTGCTAGCTCGGTGGAGAATTCATGGTTTCTTCTTGAGTTTGGCCAGTTAATTTTGTATACTTCGTTTTGTAGGTGCTTCTGTCTCTCTAACTTAGTGTTGATTTGGCGAAACTTCCCCAGTAATCATTCTGTGGTCCCCCTACCTCCATTGACTTTTTGGAAATATTTCCTTTTGACACTGTTTGAACTCTGTGAAAGGAAGAAACAATTTCATTCTTTGTGGCTCGTCTGACTAATCCAAGTTCCACTTCACTGTTTTGTTTTTTTTTCTTGAAAAAATGTGTTTAGGATTTTTAACTTGCGGCTGATGGCAAATTCGACTAATCTGTCTCCCCTGTCATTGCGCTGTCCATATGCAAAATTTCCAATCACATTATTCTTCACCATCTTCCTTCTCTCCGACTTTGCATTTAGGCTCCATCATAATATTATAGTGTGTTTTTTTTTCTTTGAAGCAGTTTCACTGTTTCCCATACATTTTTCTTTATTCTCTACCTCTTCATCATCTAGCTGTTAGTGGGTGCATATACTTGGATAATTTTAAGGACTGTACCTTTTATTTAGCTGATAGTGAGCTGTTCCGTCCGTTCATTTACTCCTTTGAATTCCGGTTCCATTTCCTTCCAGACTTTATGAACTAGAACTCTACGCCTGCTCACTTTATTGGTGGTGGCCACTTTTAGTTGTTTAAGTTGTTCGCCTCTTCTCCTCTTCTTCGAACTTCACTGAGTCCAAGACATCCCACTTCACCCTTTCCAGCTCTTGTTCCAACTCTATTCCAGTCTAGTCTTCTCCCAGTAGCATTCTGACATTGTAAGTTCCTACATTCAGGTTCCATTGGTGGCCTGTCCTTACCCAGAGATTCTTCGCACCCCCTACTCCTTTCCTTACTGTACCGCCACCTTGGTCCATGGATACAAGCTGCTGGGACTGGTGGCAGTGGTAGTGAAGACTTATTTCATATGGTTTGTGGGCCTACTCTTCCACGCTGGCCCCAGACTCTCCTTTATGATCCTCCAAGGAATTAATATTCACTCAAATAGCTCACCGCATGAATCCCCACGTGTAAATGAAAAGGGGTTTTCCAACACCTACTGTAATTACGTATAGATACAAGCTATGTCCATAAGGGCTTAACTCTTAGGCAAAGATCATAAACAATGGCGAAGATCTTGTGTTCTTGCTCTGCAACAGGGGGACTTTCTCTTTGAATTTGTCATACGTTGGTCTCATTGGTATAATGGATTCCTTTAAACATTTGTTATGTTAAATTAATAAAAGCTTCGGCTCCTATTCTATTGGGAAGTAGTGGGTGCACCATCCGCTGTTTTCACATCTGGAATTTAGTCCTTTACTTGCACTTCATTCTGGCATATAGCATTTGACAATTATCCTCCATGAACTGTGGGAGATCTATTATGCGACTTTTTTCGTCCATTCGTTTTTGTCCCCTTAAAAAATACGGAATATTTAAGAGACACTCCAGAACGCAATTTTTGATTTTTTAAAACGGCAATTTCCATAACGATCGTTAAATATAAACGGGCAATTTTCAGAAGCCGCCAATGTGCGTGAAAAGTTAACTAGGTACAGAGCTGGTTTGAACAGCGTTTCCTAGGGGTCACAGTTTTTTTCCACATATTATATCTATATCTTTATCATACATAATGAGAATTTTACTATCCTACTGTCTAGCAGAAGTGGCGGCATCTGCAGAGATGGAGTTAGGGATCATGATATCCCAAAAAGCTTCTCCCATGTTTGTCGAGCTATGAAGCAGTCTCACCAATAATTATCACAGCCAAATTAAATATGAAGGAAGGCATAGTAAACATCAGCCAGGTCTATGCCCCCACAACTGAACACAGTGAGACAGAGAGCGACAAGGTTCTATGAACACCCTGCAGCTCCACATACAGGGAATCCCTAAGAAAGAAGCCTCATCCTGATGGGGGGTTTAAATGCCAAACTAGGGACAGATTACCAGGCAATGGACACCCACATTGGGTAGATATGGCCTTGGAAAAATCAACGACAGAGGAGAAAATCTCCTGGAATTCTGTACACCCCACAAACTGGTTGTATGATACTTACGTTCCACACAAAGGAGTGTAGAAAAGGCACATGGACATCTCCATGTGGTCAATAGAGAAGCATGATTGACTTCATCATTACCCACTGGACAAACTTTAAAACCTTTCATAACTGCAGATCTTACTGCTCAGCCGATGGTTGGTTCGACCACACAACCTGGTGCTTGCTAAGGTGAAATTTATACCACCAAAAACCAACGTATAACAACGGACCCAATAAAGTATGAGTCAGTCCGATTCAAGCGACCCCACAAGTGCATAGCAGAATTCGTGCAAGATAGGTGGTGCCTTTGGACCCCTCCTCCAATTAGAAGACCCTGATGTTTAAGGGCTATGGACACTGCAAGGAAACACCCATTAAAATCACAGAGGAAACCGTGGGTGTGAACAGGGCCCGGCAATTAAGGGGCGCCCTGCAGAAGTAAAAATGCATGTCATCAAAGCAGGACAGCAGGAATCCAAATGATGAACAACCCACTTCACATATAAGTCCAACTACTATCCAAACTGAACAACGAGGTCAAATATCAAAGTAAAGAGCGGAAGACGAAGCTGCCTCGCAAAGGAAGGTAAAAAGATGGAAGATGCACATTCTAGGCACAACAGCCATGACCTTCAATTGTGTCCTAGATAGCATGAAAGAGCGCAGCTGCCAGCAGCTGCCAAACACAACATGGCTCCCCCCTCCAAACTGCTCCAGATAAAGTAATGAAATGCTGGGAAGAACACTTCAGCCAACCATCTCAACATGAAATTCCCCAGAGGATGAAGAAGTACTTCACTCCACCCCAGAACCTGGCAATTCTATCTCAACAAGGCATGCCTTTCTCATAGAGGAAGTAAAATCCATTAGAAACTGAAAATAACAAAGCATGTGGATGGGATAAATTCTCTGCTGAAACCCCGAAAGCAGGTGGCCCAGCTGTGACACACAGCTACTGTTAAAATAATCAACATTGCCTGGGTAGAAGGGGAGGGAAAAAAAACTTTTTTTTTTCCATAAGACTGGAGGCAAGGGACTGATACTCCACGTAAACAAGAACGGTGAGAAACTAGATCCCGCCAACTAGAGAGCAATTAACTCTCATGGTGGGGTTGCCCCATCCCAGGGAAGGTATTCTGTAGAATGATCCTTAACCGGATCCAGGACACCATAGAGGACTACCCTTGGAGAGGAACACATGTGGTTTTTAGAAGCTCAAGAGTGTACTTACTACGATGCTGTATTATTGTCGCCAAGTGCTAAGAGAAGGCCAAAGGAAAGACGTCATTCTATACACTTGGAAATCTTTGTAATTTTACATCCGCCTTTATTTAGATACCATTTGGAGGAGGCCTCTGGAACTGCTTAGATTCATTGGAGTAGACAGCAAGCTGGTAAACCTAATTGAAAAGATGTATGAGCATACCATATGCTCAGTAGTGGTGAATGGAAAACTCACTGACTGGTTCGAAGTCTTAGTTTGTGGGAGACCAGGGTGCCTCTATCCTCCATCCTCTTCAATCTCTTCTTAGAATTTGTAATGAAGGAGTTCAAAACCTAGGCTCCGTATCCAATGGGAGAGATATACGAACACCATTCGTTTATGCCGATGACCAACCCTGATGGAAATGGGCTTGGAAAAGTTACAGCTATCCACAGCTGGAAAAAGCCTGCGCCAAATGGTGAATGAAAGATAAAACCATCTAAATGCAAGATCAGTTCCGAATGAGACCCGATACTCAGCCTTAACCAGACACCAATTGACAAAGTAATGATTTGTCTTTCTTGGAAGTAATGTGCCTTGCCTTCGGTTAAGGAGGACATCAAAGGCTTACAAGACTGTCACTGGGGCATTCGGTAGACTCATGAATACCATCTGGAGCAAACATGCACACAAGATCGCTCAAAGTCATAATATACCATTCTCTTATACTCCCATTGCCACCCTATGGAGCAGAGTCCTGGGTAGTGCGCAAGGCAGACTGCAAAAAGCTAGAAAGCTTTGGGATGAGATGCCTCCGGTCCATCCTAGGAAGAACCTTTGGACAAAATTAAATGATGAAATTAGAGAGCGCTGAACAGCACATGACCACACGTGCATTCACCAGGATACGGCTGAAGTGTTTGAAAAAAAGAAACCCAAATGTCTTCATGATGCCGGAACACAGAATTAACCATACCAAATGGGGGATTGCAGAGAAAACAGCTTCTCATCCTCCTCCTTCACCAAGCTTCTGAAGCATGTCGCCCCACCAGCAAGATTGAAGGACCAGATCCCAAGGACACAGGCTTGGACCTCCAAAATTGAATGCCGATCTATTACAAGGGCAGACCAGAATGTAGTATAATTACTCATGAGAAGAGCAAAGTGACACCCCGTCCTATGCATTAAAGTCAAAGTCAAAGATTACAGACATGGCAGCCCAAAATAGTTAAAATGCATTTTCGCTTCCAGTATGACCAGAGTAACAATTGATGCACATTGAAACACATTACGTGATTTCAATTTACACTTGGTTACTAATTCGAACTCCCTTCTTTTATAATATTCCTACATTTTCCAGAGGTTGGGTCCAAAACATCTGATTGAGGACCTACAAGACATTCTTGACAAAAACATTACTATTAGTTTCTGTGTTTGCTATGGACGTCGTCCTTATCCTTGTTCCAGTTTTTCATTTTGTTTTTCTTTTCTTTCTTTTTCCCCACTTTCCTCCATCGTGCCCATATTCCTTTCTGCTTTCGTTTTAGCACCTTCCTATACGTTTTGGTTCGCTGTATGGAGGAGTAGCCTGCGACCAACGAGGCCGTTTGTGATACCAAGGCTTCCCTAAAATAACATTTGGCAAAACGTGATATTCAAACGTTAAATTTTCGTAAACTTCATAAACGCCGAGTAAAACGCTACCGAAAAGTTAAGTCTTTTGGGTGGTCAACCATTAAAAATGTAATCGGGTCATTTGTGCACCCAGTTAAATAACGACGATGTTATTCTTATTTAAAGTTTCTACTTTGTGATGCAAAATATTAAACTTACCTAAATTTTGAAGTTATCTAAAAGGTTTTCGAATTGGGCCATTGTGTTTTATTCTTTATAATTTCTAAGAGTTTCAAATATTAGAAATAAAAAAAGAATAGCAACTGTGAATAATGAGGTTATCTAAGCAATGGGCTATACCAGGAAAAATGGCTAAAAACAACCATTTTTAGAAATACCCTTTTGGACATCAGCAAAATTTTATCTATCAGTTGCTTTTTATTTGCCATAAATGGCAAATTAAAGGTCGTAAATCGAGCACATTTCTCATAAATGGTAAGTAACGCCCCTTGAAAAACAATAAAATACATTATAAATTAATTTTTATGTATTTATTGTTTTCAAGGGGCAATATTTAACACCATTCCTGTAAAAATTCATAACTTGAAAAAGAAAACCAGTTTTTACTATGCAAATACCTGCAATTGAAGTTAAAATTGAAATAGATATTTGAAATATGATACGTAAATGCTGAACCTATTTTGCATAATTCTTCACAAAAATGACAATTTTCAGGGTTTTATTCAAAATTTCAGCACTTCACACCCCAAAATTTTAAAAAATCGGTTCTGTTACGCCACTTTGTAGGTTGTTTAGGTATTGTAAAACACCGTGGCCGCCATTTTTTATGCAAATGAGATGACCTTTGAGCCTATTTTTTGCATTCATATTACTTTGTCACATGTAATAACATACTAAAATATGAATTTTGGTCTATGTAAATTGGAAATTTTCAGGGTAGCCCATTACCATGTCGTATAGCTATTTCAATATTTACAATAACGACACACTTCAGAAAATGAAGTGTTTACATCTCTAAACTTAGACGAAATGTCAATATAATTACTCTTTGGATAAACACTAAGTAGTGTATCTAAATATAGTGTTTCTAGAATGTGATTGAAGTTTCCACAATGTGGTGATTTCATTTGTTCTCCTTTCTTATTTCTCCCTTTCTTCCATTCTCAATTTGTCCAGTTCTGTGTTTGCACTATGCCTTACGTATTTGTCAATCTTTTTATATAGATCATTATTCATTTTTCCACATTTTTCATCTGGGTGTCGATATTATGCTGCCTATCTTGATTATGCTCTTAGTTAAGATTTCAGCGAGTGGGATTCATGGGGTAGGGGGTGCTCGTACGCTGCATGCTTGCTCCGGGAGAGGGAGATCTATTTTGGAGTGATTTTGGCTCTCTTGGGGTAATTTTTGATCGTTTAAGAGTGAATTTTGCGACTTTCGCTCTTTTGAGGAGTATTGTTTTTCTTTTTCTATCCTGGTGTTTTGACATTCAAGAAGTAATTAAAACCAAAAATAAATATTTTTCAAAAATGTGATTTTAAATTATAATGGCTATAATTGATAAGTTGCATTGCATATGTTAGATACATATTCAATGTTTGTGTGTATCCCTATAAGTCAATCAGATCAGTTTACATATCATTAGGTAGTCAGAGCAATCGATACATGTAAGATCCAATATGGCTGGAAATGGCGCTTACTGAGCGGCGAAAAATCCGATCACTAATAGTCTAGAGATATGTATCTCTTTGTTTTTGGTAGGTTTTAGGTGTCCATTGACATCCATATTGCGATATTTGATGAATAACGACTCAATGACACTAAGAGAGAAGTACTGGGATTTCTGGAAGTAATAATCCAACTAAGACCACATAAATATATCATTAGCCTACAGTGTGAATGAAATACTGACCTTTACTGATATTTGCAGCCATATTGGACACACCATATGATACCATCTTGCAGATATCAATCACTTTGATTATGTTATTTTTTGAGTTATAGTGATATACACAAACATTACAGCTATTGGCTATATGAAGTAATGAATTTTGACATTTTTGAGCCATCTTAGACAAGTACATTCCAGGTCATAATCTACTGTGGAGTGGCGTGGTCTAGCGGTTAGAGAGCTTGCCTTTGGACCAAATGGTCCCCGGTTCAAATCTCAGTGGGGGCCTACTAGCTGGATTTATTCTAGGTACTCAATTCTGGATTTAATTTGTAGAGGAGCTATTGATTAAAATCAGAATTGGCCACTCCCTCAGGTTCATTTGATATGGGCAAATGAACCATGGAAGCTTCACTGTAACCCATTGTGTGTGTCTCGTCATTGTTTGGTGTAGTCAAAGGGAAGGGGCGCTGATTAAGCTGCTCTGCTGCATTGTAAAGTTGCTTTTTCTCTGTCCTAATATGTTAAATAATAATGTTAGGCGCGGTGAATACTTGTTTATCCTTGTAAGAGCGCTATATAATGCCTATGCATTATTCTTATTATTATTAGTACTTTCCTGCAATTTCACTAGGGTATTTATTATGTTGCATAAACTATATTCTTCAAAATAGGCTTTTGGGCCACCCTGATTTTTGCCTTAAAAACAACATGGCGGCCAAAATACCAATTCTTACTAAAAATCGGCTAACATGTATTTTTTCCGTCGTGAAATTCACAGAAAACCTCTCAATTTACCATTTTAATTTACAAACTCATAGGTATATGCTTTTAACAAAGTGATCGAAAGAACTCAAAATGGCCGTCACAAACGCTCAATACACTGATGGATAATCTTAAGTTTATTCTTAAGGATATTATCGTAATGTATTTTTTAGTAAGAATTGGTATTTTGGCCGCCATGTTGTTTTTAAGTAACAAATCAGGGTGGCCTCAAGGCCTATTTTGAAGAATATAGTTTATACAACATAAAAATACTAGTGAATATGAGGCAGGAAAGTAGATTTTAGTTATGACATGGGATGTACCTGTCTATCTTGAATGGTTTATTAATTGGATTATGAAAATATTGAAAGATATTCATAATGGTCCGAATTAATTATATTGATTGCTAAAGCATTAGTATATATATAACAAGTTACCATTCTACGGTCAAAAGTAGATACACATCAGATGCTTTGTTGTATTGGCGGCCATATTAACACTTATATGTATAGTGGGGTCCACATGGATCCAACATTTTGTTGTTCGTGCGCCATTTTTAACGGTAAATTATTTTTGCCCAAAATTTATGTAATTGCCTAAATATCAGTTGCGCACATTTTGGTGGAAAAAAATTCAAATCGGCCATGGCGTTAATATGCTAATTAGCATAATTAAGCATTTAGTGGCGCTATTCAAAATTTGTTTTGCCCCTTAAATCATACTGAAGTAACTTTTTTAAATTTGTAAATGTATTTATGTTTTCCTATTATGAGCCAAATTTTATTCGGAAAGTGGTTTTTCATTTTTTGGCGGGAGAATTGGGTGCGCATTGTAAAATCGGTTTTGGACCACCATTTTGAATCGGTACAACCGATTTTCATTTTTCCTGTTATGTGGTCGTGTTGATGTACCCCATCAATGACCAGAGTTTGGGTAAAAAAGATCATCGGCAAAGTGGTTTTCAGAGGGGGTCCATGTGGACCCCTATACACTAACGGATTAATGGATCATATTTTAATTGGTTACAATAGGTGTTTTGACTGATGGACATGCAAAAAATTACAACTTTTAAGTGATTAACAGATGAGTTATTAGTGATTTTGATTATTTGCGATTCTTCGAAAATGCTCATGGTTTTTCGTCTGGCACCCATCGGATTCAGATTCAGCAGAAACAAAACTGGCCTAGAAATCGTTGAAAAACATAACAAGGTCACGTGGTCTGCAATCTGGACTATATAATATACACTAGGTGATTGAATTTGTCTACAATCTTGATGCTTTAGCGGCAAGGTATAATGGAAAATATCAGCATGTCATATCACAAAAATTTATCTGTGTGGGTGGGTGTCACTTTGTCTTCAAGGGGGCGAATGTAATAGCAAAAAGAAAATGAAATCTTTTATTGAATTTAAAATTTAATTGATTTACAGTTTGGAAGCAACTAATTTTCCTACATATAACCTTGTTGTGGGGCACCTCAACACAGCTCTGGGCACTATTCAATTCTACCATGTTGCCGGTAGGCAAATTTATACATGGTGTTAATGTTAGACGTTAACAGGTTAGTAAGAAGAATGTGAGAGCGATATCCTTAAGCTTCCCTGTCAATAAATTTGCAAAGATCGTTTGACTCCTTCAATCATGAGGTAGACGTTATTACCAATAAGCCTCTGAGCTAAAGCCGTGATTGCAATGTTAGATTACAAATAGGCCCGATGATCATAATGGATTTAAAATTTGGTCATAAAAAGAATTTTTTGAACTAAAATAATTCATGAAAATTTAGATTGTGTTTTCTAGTTAACATACACATTCAAATTTTATATGGGAGGACAATATCTCTTTGAAACTCATTTTGTGCATTATGACATTTGTGGAACTGCACTAGACCCTTTGACAGTCAATAAAACACGACTTCTGGTAAATTTTACGGATGACGATTTCAATCTGCATTTAATTGGTTTTCTGGTGTATGGCATCGATGCCCTACTTTAAGGTAGTCTAACTATCTATCTGCGAGACATGTTTACATCCTAATTGAATTGACTGGGTCGAGGGGATTTCATTTAATTATGACACCATGATATTGACTAGCGGAATCGATGAAAGTGTTATGTTGTTCTCGGTCTTAATCAAATGTTATCAGAACACGGATAACTTACGTCTTTATTCAAAGAAAATGCGCCATTACGTGGGTCATTGCGTGATACTTAATAACGTCATTTATTTTAACAGTTTATTATGGATTCATTCAAAACCTATTATGAACATGTCCTTGGTCCATCTCTGATCCATTGCACATTAAACATGTAACGTAGTATATTTCAGCTCTTCACGCAAGATCTCTGATTAAGTGTTTTGATATGAGTACTGTTGTTCATTCATGATTGAATCATTTTAGCCAAGCTCCTACCTACTCTGTTTGTGGTGCGGAGGTTACAAAGAATAGTATATTAGTTTCATTACTAATATTCCGATTATCATTTTCGAGTCCATCAATTAAACCAAGAGGTGACATGATAAACATATTTCTTCGTTTAAACGAAAGAGTGTTTTATAAACCAAATAATACTTTTGTGGGTTCCGTATAAGCACGCGAGTATCCAGCAGGATGTGGAGAGAGCGCGCGCACCCCGAGGGGTGATAAAGGAGAAAAGGAGAGGGCCATGAAATAAGACTCAAATTGGAACCCACTAGGGTCCAAAATATAGAGCTACATAATCTTCCATGTTCTCCACAGTCACTCAACATTGCCAGTCTTGAACTCATTACATCGGTGTGAAAGTAATCATAGTCCGGCAGATATCATATTCCGGGCTCCATAGACGACAACGGAATAAAGCGTGAAACTAATGTTGCGTGAAGAGTCAACTGAATCGATTGCCCTATTGTTCACCATTGTTCCCGGACCGTGAACCCGGAGGACTATATCTCCTGCCACACCGGTGTACAAAGTATTTTATCTCGTGTGTAGATAGGAGCTGCTCTGGAAGATGTTCTATTTTCTGCCCGACAATTAGGATCAACTAACAGTGGATCAACTGAAACCTTTGAAATAAGTTTGTGGGTATGTACCCATAAACAAAAACGAATTTGCTAAGATCACGAAATGCACCGTTAGGCAATACACTTTGACTGCCGAAAATCATGTGCTACAAGCATATTGAATCTATTAAATTTACAGAAACGCAATAAATGTGCCCCATATTGAACATTAGCACTAAAACCTATAAATTGCTTAATCACAACATAATTTTATTTGAAGCCTACGATTTTACTAAATAACTACATCAACAATTTCCATTCATATTTGTTTTCTTATTTTTGTCCGAATGAAATGCATATTTAAAAGATTTTTTTAAATGTTATTATTATGAGCGTTTGGCTCTAAGAAAGCGATTGTTGTCTGATGTTTCTTCCTCGGGTTTCTTCATATTCACTGGTCCAGAGATAGATTACATTGAAGTTAAAACACAAAAGATATAAGAAATTCGTTTATTTCTCATAAGACCAAAACATCCTTGCCATAGTTATATGTAGAGGAATGTAGATGTTACATGTCTGATATTGTTAGCCCTGTGAAAATTATCGTAGGGTCCAAAAATAATCAATTTCTAATTTATAAGAAAACAAGTATTGAAGTTGCACTTTAATTACAGAAACATGTATAAAAAGAAATCTCATAACTGATTTAAAGTAGATTGATACACGAGCATAAGATTGCATTAGAACCAATCACCTTGTTTACAACTTGATCTCCCGTTGACCTTTGTGTGTGACATTTGACCTCACATAGTTATAAGCTTTAATTTAACATAGGTTACACCTTCCTGTCATTTCAAATAACGAAAATAGAAAAGGCGCCCAATTGGGCACAAAATATGTAAAAACTGCATCCCCAAGTTAAAAGCTTTAATTTGATGTACGTAAAACTCTCCTGTCATTTCAAATAAAGAAAATAGAAAAACGCCCAATTGGGCGCAAAATGTATTAAAACTGAATCCCCAAGTTATAAGCTTTAATTTAACGTAGGTTACACCTTCCTGGCATTTCAAATAAAGGAAATAGAAAACGCGCCCAATTGGGCGCAAAATATGTAAAAACTGCATCCTACGTTACTAGCTTTAATTTGATGTATGTAAAACTCTCGTCATTTCAAATAAAGAAAATAGAAAAACGCCCAATTGGGCGCAAAATATATTAAAACTGAATCCCCAAGTTATAAGCTTTAATTTAACATAGGTTACGCCTTCCTGTTATTTCAAATAAAGAAACTAGAAAACGCGCCCAATTGGGCACAAAATATGTAAAAACTGCATCCCCAAGTTAAAAGCTTTAATTTGATGTACGTAAAACTCTCCTGTCATTTCAAATAAAAATAGAAAAACGCCCAATTGGGCGCAAAATGTGTTAAAACTGAATCCCCAAGTTATAAGCTTTAATTTAATGTAGGTTACACCTTCCTGTCATTTCAAATAAAAGAAATAGAAAACGTGCCCAATTGGGCGCAAAATGTGTTAAAACTGAATCCCCAAGTTATAAGCTTTAATTTAATGTAGGTTACACCTTCCTGTCATTTCAAATAAAAGAAATAGAAAACGTGCCAAATTGGGCGCAAAATATGTAAAACGGCATCTTAAGTTACGAGCTTTAATTTGATGTATGTAAAACTCTCCTGTCATTTCAAATAAAGAAAATAGAAAAAGCGCCCAATTGGGCGCAAAATGTGTGAAAACTGAATCCCCAAGTCATAAGCTTTAATAGACCATTTGCACGATCCCCGAAATGCATCTCATTTGGTACACATTTCCATCCGGGAACTTGTACCAGCCTCAAGTCGGCTAAACACATTCGGTTAAGAGCGTAATGATAATACCAGAAAACTTAACCTATCTGTGACGTTGCACTATAGTTGTGTAATCGTCAGTCAGGTGACACGTAGGGCACAGTTACGATCGAAAATATCACGTTTTGTCGTGAATTTCAACACCAGTGCCTCGATTGTTTTTTGTTCCTTAGATATTCTTCTACATTTTTGTAAGATTAACTTCACGTGAAAAGGTACTTTGTATTGTAATTTTAGGCACTGTTCGGCGACGCGAACGAACAACAATTTTTTTTTTGTAAACATGACCTCTGGTACAAGTTCCCGGATGGAAATGGGCACCAAACGAGATGCATTTCGGGGATCGTGCAAATGGTCTATTTAATGTAGGTTACACCTTCCTGTCATTTCAAATAAAGATGTTACCTAAAACTTCGTCTTAAATAATATCCACACATGTATAGTAAAAGCTTCAATCATTACGTAGTGTAACTCTACGTGGCCTGATCATTTTCTTACTTATAACTCTCCTATTCGTTACTCACCCTTTATCTATCACTGCAACGTTTTAACCAAACTACCTATTTCCCAGTCAGTCTTGGCAGAGACTAAAACCAAAGAAATGCTTTTTAAGACCATTTGAAACCTGCAATGATTTTATTCTTTGTCTGAAATTCATTCGCAATACACACCCAACACTAGAACTCCAAAATTAATAGTAGGACGTAGATCATTTTCATAAAAGAAAAACATTTAATGAAATGACCTTCAGACAGGGATCCTATATGCTTCAGATAGAAATAGACTCATTCGCAATTTTGAGGGCAGTGATTTATATAGTCGGGTCATCTAATTTTCTATAACGCAAATTTCTAGTTTTCTCACACCAACGACGCCTTTGTTATATGAATCGTAGTCATAGTTTCTTTTCATACAATAAAATTGTAAATTGTGTTCAACGTCCAAGGGGCATCTTCAAAACTCAACCAGTGGTTGCTCGCCGTCCGGTTCATTCAAAACTCAAACAGCGGTTGCTCGCCGTCCGGTTCATTAAAAACTCAACCAGTGTTTGCTCGCCGTCCGGTTCATTCAAAACTCAACCAGTGGTTGCTCGCCGTCCGGTTCATTCAAAACTCAACCAGTGGTTGCTCGCCGTCCGGTTCATTCAAAACTCAACCAGTGGTTGCTCGCCGTCCGGTTCATTCAAAACTCAAACAGTGGTTGCTCGCCGTCCGGTTCATTCAAAACTCAACCAGTGGTTGCTCGCCGTCCGGTTCATTCAAAACTCAACCAGTGGTTGCTCGCCGTCCGGTTCATTCAAAACTCAACCAGTGGTTGCTCGCCGTCCGGTTCATTCAAAACTCAACTAGTGGTTGCCCGCCGTCCGGTTCATTCAAAACTCAACCAGTGGTTGCACGTGGCACAGTGGTTGAAAGAATTGGCCTCATGGGCAGCTGAGGGTTGTGGATTTGACACCGGCGCACAGACGAATGAGTTATGGTCGTTGACTTGAGTTATGTGTACCGGTGTGAAATCAGATATAGTCCGCTGAGAGCCACAGTTCGGGCTCCATAGATATAAATATTTAAATATTATAATATTCATATAATTAAACAATAGGTAATAATATAAGATTAAGTTAACCCTTTATAAGCTGATAGTGGTTTCAAACCAACACATATTAACAACTTTTTCATCGCATCGAGGCCGTGTTAACTAATTTGTGTTCCCCTTTTTCCCGAATTTGAAAATAATGTTTTGTTTGCTGCTGAGTTTTAGGTTTCTTCTTGGAATTCTAATTCTATTGCTTAATTGTTATTGTCTTTTGACCCTGCATGTGTGGTCCACCAAAGACAGTAGGAAGCCCTACCCAAATAATCATTGCAACTACTCAAATAACTATTTGACTAATCATTTTCAAGCAATGCATCTGTATTTCATATTTGCAATACCAATAAAATTGCCAACTGCAGTAAATTATGTGTTGACTCACTCCTACAAATTCCCTTGAGAGTACTTATAGAAGAGTTTCCATAGCTTTTGAGACAGCGCTTTCAGCTACGCTACTTGCCAAAAGCTAAATTTATACTCGAGATGCACCAAATTATCAAACGTTTACGCTGCATTTATGTATAGTGTCAACGTAATTACACCATGAATGCAGTGTTCAACAACATGGTGTGCTAAAGGCTGCTTTTAAAATGCATTGTAACCTGTATCCGAAAAATATTTGTTAGCATTGAATGGTTGCATTATCAATTTACAAGGATTTAATTTCTTTTCTTTTTTATTAATGCAGTCTAAAGCAAATATGCTTAAAACTTCAATACATATGCAAAAAACTAAATAAACAACACAAATGCACAGACAAACAAACAATGAGATGTAAGCTACACCACCATAAGTATCAAGTGGGAGAGCGTGGCTTAGCGGTTAGGGTGCTTTCGGGTGGTGCAAATTTACCAAAAATCCCGGGTTCGAATCCCGGTGGGGGCACTTGCTGGGATTTATTCGGGTAGCTTTATTTCACTAAAGTTTTTACAGGTTTACCTGCCTACTGCATTTAAGACAACCTTTATCAATCATGTTTGTTCTGTTTAGCATTCATACATTTATATTATGACCATATGAACTTTTTGAGTGCGTGGTTGCAATTTCAAATCAATACGGGTATAAACAGTAATGAGTAGGACACTACAATAAACGCTGCTTGAAGGGATCCGATTAAGCAGATGATCTAGTATTATTAGATACTATGCAATTTGACTGTTATCATAAATACAACCTTTTGTGATTCTCTAGTTCAGACTTAACTGATTTTCTAATCGGGTAGGTAGCTTTATCAATCTTACTCCCCACAATTCACTATTTTAAGCGTTTCTACTGCAATTAAATATTGTTTCTATGACCTTTGTAAGTAACTGAAGTACTGGTACATGCAAAATCTTTATTTGTATTGTCTTGGCATATATTACAGAGATTTGTTGAGTTTCTTGGCTGGTACGATGATGAACGACCCATTGCTTTCCTGATTGTCGCTGATGTTATGCCCATTGTTTTTAGCAGAAATTGTCGCAGGTTGAATTACATTTTGAACAAATTTGCCAGTCATAATTATATTTTGTATGCATGACATTGCTGACAATTTCATTTTTCTGATTGCTGTTGTAAATTGCAATATCTGTCTGTCAAATTGACGCTATTGTACTAGTTCAAGCAGGACAATGGATTTTAATGACCGTACGATACGGAATAAATGAAGCCAACCACTGTCTGAAATTAGGAAAGGAGAGTATCATTTACTCCGGTAGATATCATTAGCCGGTATTGTTTGCACTATATTGGCTAATTCCGTTGTCCTTTGAAAAGAACAAAATCGGAAAGTTCAATGAAATACGTGCATGCCCGTTTGTTTGTTGTTTGTTTCTTTGTTTTTGTTTTGTTTTTTCTTTTTTTCTAGTCATCAGAAAGACCACCGGTCCCATGCCTTCCAGCTTCGCCGGTTGAATTGATTTTACTTAGTCATATACATTTACTTTATTGTTGGCAAAGTGAATTCTACTTTCGCTAATGCACTAGTTGCAGTACGGTATTATACTCTAGAGTCCGTTTACTTTATGTGTTAAGTACCATATTGAGTAAATTACATTTACCTTTGCTTTGGGTTTATACAATTAACGCTCTACTCAATAGATGAAGCTGTTCCCTTTTAATCAGCTTTTGTAAAATAGATCTATTTAAAAGGTTATAGAAAGTAATATATTTTATTTTCGCGCGTTTTTTTTAAAAAACACAAACCGAAGTCATATACGTGAATATTTGAATATTCGAACATTGAAATTGAAATACGCAACTGAAATGTTCAAATATTATCTTTCGTACAGTCAAAGAAGTCGTAAATGTATTCAACATTGTAAATGCATTGATCATCATATTTTACTTCATAAATTAGAACATTATGGTATTAGGGGTGTAGTATTGGAATGGTTTAAATGTTACCTGCAAAACAGAAACCAGTTTGTATATTATAACTCTAGTAAATCGACACTTAGAGAAATCTTATGTGGTGTGCCACAAGGGTCAATTTTAGGACCACTAATATTTATTTTATATGTTAATGATATTGTGAACACTTCATCTAAATTACAGTTCATCCTTTTTGCTGACGATACTACTATACTTTATTCTCATAAAGATATTGCAAATGAAATTAGTATGATCAATGAAGAACTAAAAGAAGTAACAAACTGGTTTAAGGCTAACAAACTTTTTACTAAAATGCTACAAAACAAACTATAGATCATGGTAGGGCTGCCCAAAACCGTAACTATAAAAGGTCATTTGGATGTCATACTAGACGGTACAAACATGGTTAGATTAAGCAAAACCAAATTCCTCGGTGTCGTAACTTGACAAAATTGACATGGAAAACCACATTGAAGGCATTGATATAACATACTAGAAATATAGGTATTCTTAACACAATGAACTTTTGTACCCCAATATATATTGCATTCATTATATTGTAACTCTAATTTTACATACATAGCTAAGGAATACTCGCATGGGGAAATACCAATAATCATTGATAAGCTATTTAAGTTACAAAAACGTGCTGTACGACATCCTCTCAGTAGCCAATACAGATGTCATTCTGCACCGTATTTAGATCCACAAATTTTTGAATGGTTTTGAATGTCCTAAATTAGAGCTTGGGGTGTTTCTCTTCAAACATTCTACCGATCAATCACCCAATATTTAAGAAATATTTTACTAAAGAAGTAATATTCATAATCATTGACCAGAAATATAAATGATTTATCAGCTTATGAAAAACACAAATCACTTTGGCTTCTAAGGGTGTACGGGCATCGGTCCCATTTTTTTGGAATCTTTACCTCAAAACATAAAAATGCATCAATCTCAAACAGTTTAGACCTCTTCTCAAAATCACCTAATGACTTCGTATTCAAGTAGTTGATTTAGATTGAGTAAGATCTTGTTTGGGTCATTTGTTTTGTTTGTTGGGTATTTGTTTGTATTTAATGGTTTTTTGTGTTTGATATTAAGGTTATTTATTTAATTGTATTATAGTTGCAATAATAATGTTATGTTTTTTTCATGTGACATTTGGATTTAAGGGGAAGCCACTTTCTGGTCCTATTTGGCCTCTTTCTTCTCCTCCATATATGTTTTATATGTTGTTCATTGTACTTTTTTATGATATGGAAATAAACTATGATGATGATGATGATGATGAAGGAAAACTGTCAGCCACAGATGGCAGGCAACATAACGACAATATAATAATTGCTATGATATTGATCGTTAGCATTCATAGGTACAATATTAGTTAGAACATAAAATGCAGGATATCATTGGCAATGGCAATATTAAAAAAAAGTAATGTGTAATTATTCACATCTAAAACCTCCTTTTCGTAAAGCGGGATACCACAAGATGATAGGATCATAAGAATGACTATTGATACGTTTGACAAATCACATTACACCCAGAATAGGAAACAAAAATGTTATCTAAATACTTGCAAATGAATCAGAAGAAAGAAGACATCGTTGTCAGCACATTAAAACACTGAGTGCGTTATGATGAGGGCAGCGTAATTGAAAATACTAGTAGCCACAAGGCGAGATCACTTCGAACAAAAAAAAATAACTTTCCTGCTGCACGACATTTATCAATTGCATTTATAAATTATTCTGATTTTTATCTACCAATATACTTACGATATAATAGCTTGAGGCATGACTTAATTTAAATAACATTTATCATGCTCTGGAGATAAAACTTTAAGAGTACTTGCCAGTGTGTCAAAGGAAAGAGTCTCTTTTCAAATGGTAGATTACCGTTTTAAATTTTAAATAAATCGTGGTTCTGTGAGGCTTGACTCTCCTGGCAATATTGCTCGATAATTTAAAAAGCTAGTTTTCAAATATTGGAAAAATATTTAATATAATAATTTATCAGCTATGTCAGCCCATGCTGGATGAAGCCTCAACTTGTTTTCTTGTTGGATTACGGCCTACCCTTCCACGCTGGCCTAGTACGGATTGGAAGGGACCCTGGTACCAATAGAATGTGTGCAGGTAACAGACCAGGAATGATTCCCTACTCTTTTTTTGATTAGGTTTGCAACTTTTACGTGCTCAAGAATGACTCTTCTGATACACGGGCCAATAGCTTTACATGACTCTCCGAACCATGAGGCGCAATGGGTGGGAGCGATGAGAAATTTCATAATCACACTGCAGCACGATTATGCAATTTCCGAACTTAGAGGAACTATTTCAGTATGAACAAGAAACCCGAATCTCGAACCAGGGCCGCTCGATCGATCTTTTGGGGAGAAGTGCACCAGTATCATTTTTTTTAAATTAAAAATTCTAGGAACTTCGTATTATACGTATATGACACATATAATCAAAGAATGAGAAAAATGCAAAAAAATGCTTAATTTGCATATTTAATTGGCGGCCATTTTGGATTTTGGTGTCGAATTTCAAAAGAGTAAGGTACGCAACCGTACGTGCTAGACTTCATTTTTTGTTTAAATGAAAGATATCAGAAAGCTTTAAAAATTGCCGAATTACATTTTTTAAATGATTTAATAAAAACTAAAAAACTCAAAATTACCAAAAAATGTGATTTCTGCTCAAAAGAAGGGGCGGTACACCAAAACAAAAACAAATATAAAAATATAATTCCACAATTTTTAAACAAATAACCTAAACCAGGTTCTGTGCATATTTCATTCAAATCCATTGTTAACTGGTGTACCTTTACTATTTTGAAGTGGTAAAATTCATATCAGAACTGACCTTTCTCGCAAGACCAAAATAAACCATGAACAAAAGAATGTGTTTGGAGAATGTGTATTGTCTATAGACAAAAGAAAGTGTAACAAAAGTGGTTCAAATTTTCAATCGGCCATAACTCGGTCAATATGCACTTTTTAGATGTGTAATTTGTATGGTTTACTTTTTTTCTCTTCGTGAAATAGAGGGCGATTTGAGGGTTCTCTTTTTTGAGACACCCGTTATATTAGTCCCAGGTGCTTCTTATATCAAGGGGCATATCTAAACGTATTTAACCGACAATCTGAAGCGATTACGTTGTTGCATCTGTGAGCCATTGTCATGCAAATGAAGACCGCCGTGATCATGGTTTCCCTAAACACAAGTTAAAAGTTTTACTGTTCAGAATAAATATTGCATGTCACTCTCTATCAATACCTATGTTCCTTTTAAGGGGGTTATCCCGTTTGCACTGCAAAAAGTGAAATATTTTAACAATTATATGCGGTAAAGTCTCATTTGACTAAAATCAGATTCTCGGTTCCGAAGATATGGCCGATGAAAGTATATAAAAAACCAAAACAAAAAAAAAAAAATATAGGAGGTTGACACAAAACCCTTTATGCTATACTTTACATGTATTATTAATTTCAATCAGTGATATTTAATGGGTTAATGGCAGGCGCGGATCCAGGGAGGGGCGGAGGGGGCGCGCGCCTCCCGGTAATTCTGCAAATTCTTGCAAAATCAGTCCATTTGGAGCTATTTTGGACCAGTTACAGCCTTTCAGCCCCCGGTAATTTTGACATTTTTCAAATCCTGGATCCGCTATTGAATGGGGTAGGTTTCTTTTTTAAAGTTTTATTTTGATTTTTCAAATAAATTAGTCAAGATTAAAATATAGCTAAATTTTAATGTATTGCAATAATTTCTTATGTATTTATTAATTTCCCCACCCTGCTATATTTAAAAAAAAATATTTAAATATTTAACAACTAAGTAATTGATGTATTCTTTTTCAACCAAACCTGGATTAAAAGTAATAATAAAAATGTATAACAGTTATGTAGTTCATGTAAATAGAGCCTCAACGTATAGCACAAACTTTAAAGGCCTATATCTCGGTTCATCAAAAAACACAAAATAGAAATTTTCAAACAATCGTAACTAGAAAACAAAAGCTCCTACAGTAATGAAATTTGGCACAGATATTACGAAGACTAAAAATAGAGACTTGAAAACCATATCTTCCGATGTTTTAATTTCTCCTTCGTTTAAAAATCGAAACCCACTGTCAGAGTGTCTTCAAACATATCTTCATGTATCTATGGGAATCAAATGCTTTCTGATAGTCTACGAATCCAAGACAGATATTAAGTTGATATTCATTTGACTTTTCAATTAGTTCCTTTATATCCTGTAGATTGTCTGTGGTGGAAAATCCTCTCTAAGATTTCTAAAAGCGATGATTTTTGCCTCTTTCCACTTTTGGGGTATTTTCTTTGTTTCTAAGATCTGGTTTGTATAACTTTGTGACCACCAGTTTATATGATATCACTGGCGATTTTATCGATTGCATGGAGCTTTGTTTCCTTCATTTCTTCTATGACCTTTTCAACCTTCTGTAATATACGAGGCACGTTATCATCATCTCTTATTATTCGTTGCCTTTGTGCCCTATTCGTTTGTGTTTTTGTTGTACAGGTCTTTATAAAATGCTGCATTTTTCTTGTTGTCTTCGCTTCGTTCTAACTGTCTTGACTATTTCTGCATACTCAATCTTCTCAGCCTTTGTTTGAACATCTTCCTATGAGCTATTTTTGTCCAGATTTTTAACTTCTTTGGCCTCATCAGATTTAATTCATTTTCCTTCTTTGATGGTGCTTACCAATGTATTAAACAAGCTTAAATTGAATTAACCGAAAACACTGCTTTTTTATGTAGTAAAAAGATGAGTCGGTGTATTTCCTGTCGTGCACGAGAGAAAATCAAAGTATGCTTCTCTATCGGGCCGATTAGGACAACGGGCAATTTCAAAACTTAACTTAGTCTTTGGTTTAATTTTATACTTGTTGTCTAATAAACCCTTCAAACATTCCCTATAGGTGTTCTACAACCAAACGGGATAAATTTATATAGAGTTTGTATCGTCAAAAAACTTCCTCATGCATTTAATATATTATTCATCCACTCCATCATACATTACATTTATATACTTTAATATACTGCTCAATTATAATAGACGACTTAATAATAGCCAAAATTAACTTTTAAGTTCAAGGTTTACTCATCTTCCCACAAAAATAACTACATATGACAAATGCCACAGCATTGTTCAAATACCAACCAAGGCAGATGCTATCACCTTAAGTTACATGCTTTGTGTACTTACCTATCAATAGCAATAGCTAAGAGTGAATTGATGGACACGTAGAGTGATGTGGCCTTAAGATAGCTGACTACAACACACATGGGCCTCCCAAAGGGCCAGGACTGATGCAGATAGTAGTAAAAATTGAATGGCACACAGATGACTGCGACTAGAAAATCCGAAAGTGCCAGATTGCCGATAAGAAGATTTGTTGTGGTCCGCATTCTACGAAATCTGTATACAACGTAGCAGAGTAGGAGATTTCCAACACCGCAAATACCCATCATAAGAGTATAACTGACAGCAAGTAAGCTTTTCACGGCTATGTGAACATGTGGAAAGTTTGTATATTCTAAATCCTCATAATAGTCATATGCGCCGCCAGTCCAGTTATAAGACAGTCCATACATAGAATCCAATGGTATAGATTTTTCTAACGATATGCCGAGCCCCATGACGATTGCGAGCAAATGGGTGTTAATGGAGTATTTACAATTATAATTATATGGTTGGTAAGCAACGTTATCTTTAAAGTTAGCAAATATTATCTTATCAAAATTTCTTAACAATTACAAGCTTCCGAATGTTCCGGAGAGATGTAAATCAAACTCCGTCTATCAAAAGAGGACAGCTTGCACGGCAGACAACAGGCAGTGCTGTTCCTGATAAGAGCTTCGTTCTTCATTGATAAGTTAATGTGTATGCTTTGCTGATTGTTATGAACATTATACGATGTGAGCAACAAATATGAGTCGACAGCATTTAGTTCTCAGTTTGTTGTTGACGTGTGTCGTTGATAATAATCTTAACACCTATGCGAGCGTTGCTCGTCTGCTCATGCGGTTACATGTTCAAGGTCTGTCTGATCAACTTGTTCTGATGATATCTCTGTGGTATGATCAATTATGATAATAGATCGGCGGCGTTATAGCTGGCATACCACCTTATTTTCCACATGTGATGAAAAACTGGTAATGAGTTGACTAACCCCTTAAAGCTAATCGCTATATTGTGTAGGAAAAGTACTCGCTCTGTTTTCATTCAAATCAATTTTGTAAAGGGCGTTTTGAAGTCATACAGTTAGAGTCGGTTCCGCTGTAGAAAATATGAATAGAGGCAGATTGTTCAAATAGCAGTGATACATCAAGATTCGATCTCGGGATGAAAGTGCGATAGATCGCAAAGATATTTTAAACATAGTGTTATATCTTCAGCAGCATGCGATTTCCGTCAGTCGTGTTTTGTTGTAACACCGTAAAGGCTGTCGATTTATTTCACTATCTACAAGCTATCACAGTGTCCTCTTGGGGGTGTTTGACTCTTGTGATTGTGCGTACCAATTGTGACGACTTTTAAGAAATGATAGATAACACACATCGGATAGTTCAGCATACCCCGCAGTGCTCTGCTTGGTTTTATATTCATTTGAAAGAAGACTAATTACTTTTAAATATTAATTTGTGACCATAATAACTCTAACATGAAATAAAAACTATCGTTTTCAAGACAAAACTTCAAATTAAGGTAGAAAGCAGCCGGATTGGGAGACGAAAGCGACTTGTTCCCTGATGTGCCAGCTATCCTGTCGCAAGTCGACCATGTGTTAACCTAATGCGTTCTATAACAGTCGTACCTGACTATAACGTGGTTTTTTACGTTTATATACCTGCCTCCGCTGTAACGATAATTACACGAAGGTGTGTAATTGTGTAACACGATAAGTTTGTGTTACAGACTTTCATCCAATGAAGAATATGGGCGGCGCATTTTGCTCAGGAGGGCGCAAGTCATAAAAGAATCACGTCAAGATTGACAGTGAAGAAGAGGCTGAATAAAAAATAATGAGACTGGGTCTAAATATGTGACAGTTCCTGTAAAATCAATATTCAAGTAATAACGAGGTGTATTACTTAAAAGATATAACAAATATCAGTACAGAATTTGAGAGACGTTGTTTCTAGATGTACGAAGATTTTGTTTTTTTTTAATGTACAGCCTAATTGCCATAGAGTTCACGTCTTTTATAACGCTCAATCCGCGGGTTTCTCTCATAGCGAAGCGCTAACAACCCGCGTTCATGCACCTTTGAAATAGACCCTAAATGGCGACAAACCTGCAAAACCTAGTAGCCTTAATTGCGTAAAATTTAAATGTTTGACCATCGTTGGACAAAATATGCACTGGAGTAAGTGTAAGGAGGCTGAAAAGTCGCAAAGAACCATGATGCCTTCTTCATGACATGCGGCTTAGAACGTTTTGTTTCTCGCATTTTGAATGACTCGGCCATGTGAGATTCTTCCCGAAATCATGCTTCAAGCCTATATATTTTCACTTGTCTCAAAGCGGCGCTATTCATGAATATGAGTGCACTTTATTCCGTTCTTCTTACCGTATCCAAACAGAGTACTTCTCAAATATTATCCAGCCAGAGATGGATACAGTATCTGGCTGCTTCAGCGAATTTTGCAAGGTCCTTGTCTGTGCATTGTTGCTCTAACAGTGGGCAGACCAAGGGATGCTCCATTGTCTAATTTGTCTGTGGTGCTGTTCCACAACCACCGGCAGCCCCATTTCGGCAAGGAAACCTTAGATCGGCCGATTTTAGTTCTCAATCTGTTGAGACATCGCCATTCAGCCCATGAGGAGTCAGCTCCAGGTGGGAGATGCTCTCTGCAAAAGAGTGAATTTCACTCTTTTAGAGTGACTACAGGGCCCACTCGGAAAAGAGTGAAAATTCACACCTTTCAAAGAATACTGTTTTGGTAAAATTTACTCTTGATAATTTATCAAATGATAAAATGATATCATTTTGTCAATTATCAAGATAAAATTTGACCCAAAAAGTATTCTTATAAAGGTATAAAATTTCACTCTTTTTTGAGTGGGCCCTGTAGTCACTCTAAAAGAGTGAAAATTCACTCTTTTGCATTTAGAGAGTAGGTTCAATACCAATAGATGTTACTTGGTTGATGGCAAGTCTTTCTTTCCACAAGGCGACTCTCTTAAGCTCCTTAGAGACTGTTTCAAGGGTATAGACTTTGCTTAAGATACTCTCTCTGGTTAGCAGCTGGTTTCTGTCCGGACATAAGGTGCTTAACATTAGAAACTTGGCAGCTACGCTCTTGCAATCTCGCCACACTACGGCGGATGTCTGGTGGAGCAATTCCTGCTAGGATGTATAAGTGCTCCGTTGGAGTTGGGCGAAGACATTCTGTGATAAGCCTACAGGAGGCATTTCACGCTTGATCAAGCTTCTTGGCATGGGTTGATTTTCCCATACAGGGCAGGCATACTTTGCACATGAATAGCACAGGGCAAGTGCCGTCGATCTTAGGATATATTGCCGAGCACATCATCTTGTTCAAGTGAGTTTGTTCAAGATGTTATTCCCTGAACATACTTTAGTCTTCGTCTTCTTGATGTGGGTCTTATAAGACAGAGTGGGGTCAAAGGTAACTCTAAGTAGACAGGATTATCACAGTGCTCCAGGAGTGTTCCAGACTTTTGGCTTAGATGGAAAGAACAGACCTGTGTCTTAGATGTCTTGGTGGGTTTCCTCATAATAATGAGTGAGTTCATCCATAAACTTGTGCGGCAATTTTAAGATGGTCTGCATAGAAAAACGACAGGATCCTACACTCCTAGGTTGGTGGTTGGTATAGATGTTGAAAAAGAGAGGTAAGAGCACACTCCCTTGAGGAAGTCCATTCTTGAGGCTACGCCATCGGCTCTTCTTCGCTCTTAGCTGAGAAAGGGCATCCTGTTTGCAAGCAATCCTTTGATGAGCTCAGTCAAACGGATGTCCTTGGTGAGTTCCAAAATCTTATGGAGTAAGCATTTTCGATTAACAGTGTCATAAGCTGTTGATAGATCAACAAACACGACTCCGGTTACCAGACCCTTCTCGAAACCATCCTCAGTGTGTTGAGTTAGGTTGAGTAGCAATGGCTGAGGAGTAATATTGGTCTTTAACTCTTGGGATAAGATGGATCTTTCCTAGGCTTTAGGAGTGCCATAACATGTGCTTTCCTCCAGATCTTTAGGAACCTGTGCAAATAAGGCAGCCATTGTAGAGCTCAACAAGCCTTTTCTACTACTCAGTTGAGATGTTGCCAAGGTCTACCGCGTTTCCTGGTTGATGTTTAGCGATACCGGTTTCCATTTCGTCCAAGGGGCGAGTCGCCGCTATACGTCTTCTTAGGCTTCTTGCTGCACTTGCCATTTAAAAGCAGTTGGTAGGCAACTTGGATGGGTTCTCGGAGGTTCTGTTGGATCTCCTCGAAGCTTTCTGTAGACCCTCTCAGGGTTTGTGGTATAAACGATTTGTAATGAAGACTACAATCTCTCTGAGCCAACCAAATCCACACGACGGGCGAGTGGTATTTTTAATTTTGTCAATCCATGGACAAGTTGGTTCGTATGTGGGCCCACTGCTGATGTTCCAAGAGTCAAGGGAGGGCCCAGTGATCGCTGATTTTTTTTATTTGTTTTGTATATTGGATGCACCGTGTTGTTGAGTGCGACGGTTGTAAAAGGGCAATTCCAAATAAATAAATAAATTTGACTTTATGTCTTTGAACTTACTGTGCCCTGAATCCGAATACAGAGCCGAGTCTGTGGGACAGTCTAAGCTTTCTTGCTGTTATGGGTCATATCGGTGGACTCAATTAAGTTATTCCAGGTTTCGATCTTTCCTGGGAGATCCTCTCCGATACTTCAAATTCTGACCTAGGTCATCAGTGAATCCTTGCCAGTCTGCTTTCCTACAGGTACTTTTTGGATACCGATTGGTCGATGTTGAGTTAGTGGAACAGGATCCAGAACAATCTTACTACACAGGTTAGATATATTTTAGAAGCGTGAATATCTAGAAGCGTGTAATTATCCAAACGTCAACATTTTATTTGTCCCATAGACTTGCGTGTTTTAAAAAGCTACAACATACCTTTTTTGTTTTGTCTACAGCACCATTATAAATACCATAATATGAATACTGAAAAATCCCATTGAGTAGTTCACTACACGTCAAAACCCAAGTTAAAAGACACGATGTTTTAAAACGATATAGTGTTTTGATAATACACAGCTTTTAAAAATATAGATTGTCAATCCGTATAAAGTTATATACGTTTCATATTTGTCTTTGTTGACTCTTTGCATTTCTTTCTTGCCATTATTAGCCGTACGGAATTAGAAATAATGAAAGATTACCCAGGTAGCTGGTGCAATTTAGGACTAAAAACCTATCATCCTGACTGATACAGCAATTATACTTCGCCGGAAGGCAGTGTTTTGAACTAAACAGCTGCTTTCCTATTTCGAATGAGATACCACCGGAATTGACGTAGTTTGATACACGCGGATAATAACACATTTTTTGCTTATTTTTAGGAAGTTTTAAAGTCTTTATTTTTTCCAATTCTCTTCGTTTATTTATTTTAAGCATCATAATAATATTAACAACTTGGTACATGATATGTTTTAATTTGTTCGTGGAATGTTTTTTGCAATTTTTATCTAGCATATTTAGTCCCCTGGCACATGTGACGATCGTTATTTACGGTAGGGGAGATTTTTTTCTCACTTTTGTGGATTCCCCTTCATCTCGTGCAAACTCACATGTCCCTTGTTGATCTCATTTTCTGCCAATAAAAGCTTCTCCTCCCTTTCCAAAAAAAGATGGCCTTCCCGTTATCGCCTTCCCTTCATCTTGGGAGAAAAAAAAAATCACGTTCCCCCTAAAACTTTTCATTTGTCTGCCGTCTCTCCCAAAGCAAACAAAATGTGTCCCAATGATCCACCTTATGCGTAAATATGAAATACGTACATAGCACATGCATTCAAGTAATTTTTCTGATTTGATAAATGAAAAGGGTCCTATGTTAAAAGGTTGAAATTCTATAGCAGCTGGAAAAAAGACATTGATGCCGTAAATGCACTAAGAAGATAATTCAATACCTAGCACATTTGAAGGTAAAATTGAATTCATCTTCATGGAATACAACAAATTCAAGGACACAAATATTTTAACACGGTAATAGACGTGAAGGACAGCAGGTCAAAAGTCAATTCTACTTGTAATACAAGAGCAAGCCTTTAACATTTAAATGGACAGGGGTTTCTAGGGACCCTCAAAATTGATTTGACCTGTTTTACGACACGATATTTTTTGCGATATTTTTTTATTGCAATTTTTTGTATTTGTTAACTTTTAGATACGAATCTTTTCATGAATAAATTATCCATCGCCCCGTTAATTAAATAATTAGTGCGGGAACGAGTGCGAGTAGGACCTTCCCTCCCCTTGCCCAAACGGGAGTGTCAATAAAAAAAATACAATAATTAAATCAACAACAAAATTTAATATTTTTAAGTATTTACATAATAATGTAATTAAACAATAAATAATAATATTAGTTAACCCTTAGCGATCAGTTTACTTTCGCCGTGTCTCCATTCCGCCACTGTACAAACCTTTGGAAAAGTTCGACGGCAGGCAATGCCGCCTACCAAAATATAACATAATAACAAATGACAATATTTTCATTTGATATAGGTGCAACACATGTTAGCAACGTTTTTTGATTCACATTTGGAAATACGGCCATGTCCATTTGTGTTCCTGTTGTTTGTCCACAAAGGGGGGGGGGGGGATTAAGACCTTGTCCACCTAAGTGTTATCATTCTTCCCATTATTATTATTATCATTAATATTGTTGTTGTTATTATTATATGGTATTAGTAGTATTATTATTATTATAATGAGAGCACGTGTGGTCCAGTGGAAAAGCGCAGGACTCGTGATCATTACGCCGTTAAAATTGTGAGTTCCAGCCGCGCTGTGGTCAACGTGTTGTGTCCCTGGGCAATTGCCTCGTCCACCCAAGCGAAATCTGGAAAGCTGTTATAGAAAGTATTACAATTTAAGCGCTGATAGGCATGTGCTCTTATAAGGCATGTCTTTGAGCAGTCACCTAGGTGAAGAGAAATGATTATGACGATTTTCTAATAATAATTGGCAACAGCGCTTTGAGACTGTTTACGGTGATTAAGCGCTATATAAAAACTGGTTATCATCATCATCATTATTATAATTATTATTATCATCATCATTATCATCATCATTATTACCTCATGTAGGTGGTTAGAGGAAAATTGGCTTTTGTTATTCATTCACTAGGGCGTTAGGGAGCACACGTGTTTCCCCCTAACGCCTCCCTTTGCATTGTGCTTTATTCCGTTGTGGATAACAAAGGAGATGACTATATTAATTTATGCAAATTTGTGCAAAATTATTTGAATGAAACAAAAAGCACATAGACCCTATAAGGAATGAACCGTTTACCCCAGAGGCAATACTAAAGTTTTATTTCGACAAACTGCTCAACGTATCAATTTGAAACCAATCGCAGATATCAGTCCAGGTTAATGACCAATTCACATAAATTGATAGCGTCAAATCCACCTCCAGGTACGATAACGCTGATTAGCATGACTTGAGTAGAGTGTCTGGATACAATACCTTTTAGAAAAGAGCAAGGCAACCCGTGTTGGAAAATATTGCCGGAGGATTGCCCTCTTCAAAATAAAAAGAGATTGCGGACAGATGACTTTCAAGAAGAGCCTGACTGATTATAAGAAGATAAAAAAGGATAAAATTTGAGGTAAATGAGCAACAGTAATTGGAATAATCTTATCACTTACAGGGGGATGGCCCGATTTAAGGATATGGAGTTTTCTTCTTGATAGATTGGCCTTCACTCCAAAACCACATCTGTAAAGTTTCGCGCCGATATTTCAATCCGTTTTGATGCGAGAGCTAAAAACGTGATTTTGTAATCCCCGTAGAGTACTGTGTAAAATTAATATTGGTGGACCAAAATGGGGCACATTTTCGCTCACAACTTCCAAACCAAACATCCTTTGGCTCTAAGATTTCACAGGGTAAATGAGAAAAATAGTAGCTTTCTTCTGATACCAAAATGTTGACCACTTCCGGTAAAATCTGGGGCTTCTGGGGACGAGGCTATTAGGGATCGGGCCACGTACCTTTAAAGGTAGTTGAATAAGTGAACTTCAAAATTAATTTTGATGTTACTTATATTTCTTGATTTTTTGGGGGGGATTCACTTTTGTTCTTACTCACTCTGCAGTGCAATCAACTTTCAACTCGCAGTAGCAATTTTTCACACTTTGTGCTTACGCTCGTATCTCTCTAACAGCGTATTTTGAGTGTTTCAGCAGATATTTAAGTTTCCCTAACAGCTTAATTATTAGGACGAACTGCATGGCTGTAGCAATTTTTCACACAGTACAAGGAAACACCCCTGAATAAGGCAACGGTCGTGCACTGTATATTATGCTTTAGAATGGTTTTAGTGTCGCGTCTGTAAAACAAATAATTACAGGAGCTTAAAATTAATCTTACTTTTAAATATTGAGAAATAAATGAAAGAGAGAGAGAGAGAGAGAGAGAGGGGGGGAGAGGGTGAGAGAGAGAATTGAAAACGAAACAGAAAGAGAAAAAAGGGTAAGCAAGCAATATTATACATGCGAGTAGCCCTGGGTGCGGATTCTGGGCACGATCCAAATGACAAAGGCCCTTTTATGGCAGAACTTTCATTGCTTTCATTTCACAAAGTCTTATATGTCAGAAATACTTCCCTTCTGAAATAGCACATCCTAACTCGGGTGCGTTTTAATTTAACCATTCTGAAGGTATTTTTCGGCAAAACTGCGTATCTCTAAGTTACGTGTCATTTTCTCTCAAAATTGCCTTATTATTTATGGCAAAATTACATAAAATAATTATTTTAAGTTTTTAAAGTTTTTTTCATACAAAATGTTCTATGAGTGCCAGTTTTTTGCTATAAAAAATTAATGGGACTACAGAGGGTAAGATCAAACTAAAAGAGGGTAAGATCAAACTAAAAATCTTTGTAAACATATTAAGAATTTTATTTTATTTGTAAATGATATTTTGTGCTCAGCCATTGAAATATAGTATGTGTATTTTACCATACCAGCTTTTCTCTATTTTTTTAACAGCAAAACTACGTAACGTGTTGTATTTCTGAAATGGTTTTAAACATTAACCCTCAAAATCGAAAGATAAACAGAAATTATATGATAAATATGTATTCAATCTAGCTACCTTTCATGTATAAGAAAATGTAAACGAATGAACTTTAATGGTAAATATCTCAAAAAGCCGATTTTTGAGATACGTAGTTTGTTCCAAGGGCAGAGCCCACGGTGGGGTCCATAGGGCAAAGCCCCTGAAAAGGATGCGTTTTTCGCAATTTGAGCCTTATTTTAATGCCCTCTCTACTCTTTCTTTCTTTTTTTTTGGGGGGGGTAGATCCCCGGGGGCGCGCTCCCTCTGCACCCCGGCTACACGCACGGAATGCAACGGTTTTCTAGCGCTCTCTCTCCTCTCTCTCTCTCTCTCTCTCTCTCTCTCTCTCTCTCTCTCTCTCTCTCTCTCTCTCTGTTTTTATTATTTTAACCCAATGTTTATTTATTGACGCTGTAACTGATTCAAATTCAAGAAATATTACCCTGACCGGAGTACCGAGTTAAAACTAACTATAAAATCGATTTCCTTGTTTTTGCAAGTTCTTACGATTCTAAGTGTTTACCGCGATCAACCGTGTGTCCAATATTGGTTCTCATAGGCTCCGGAAAGATTAAATGCTTGGTTGCTCCGAGGCATATTTCTTTCCCCATACAGAAATCTGAGCAGTAATTATTACTCTATAGTTAGTGTGACAATGGGCAGTTTACGATGTTTGCTTGTGCACATAATAATCACTGTATGAAAACTCAAATCGATGTATAGAAAATTCAACTTTGTAATAAAATTCCGGTGTAAAAGGTGATATAGTCCGCCCGAAGCCATAGTTCGGGCTTCATAGACGACAACGGAATAAAGCGTAAAACTTATGTTGCGTGAATAGTCCACTGAATTCTTTACCGTTGTAGGTGAGAGTATCTGTAATCTGACCCACCTGAGACACTATGGATGCGGCACCCTTACGGAATAAGCACTGTTCATTCCGTTAAGTTTTCCGAATACATAGGTGTGTCAGAAAGGAATGGTGTCGATGGGTCAGGTTATCGAAACTCCCAGTTGTAGGTGGACATGGTGTGTCCTTGTTGTAAGACGTTGGTTGAAAGAGAATCAATTAGCCTATACGATAAAGCACACAAATACAAACACACTCTATCGTCTATGATTATTTCGTGCAGAAATTGCCCTTAGCCGATGTTGCGTCTCCCGTCGTACGGTACTTCATACATAGCTCTTTTTCAAGTTAGCTGCTGCTCCTCAAAAGAAGCCTTTTGTATGAGTACCGTACGACGAGAGCCGCAACATCGCTAATTAGGATAACCGGGACTATGAGTCCGGGAACCTATCAAAACCTCTACACCGTGGAAAACCGATTTTGGTCATAAACAGTATATAATATCAATCACTTTATTTTCAACCACACTTAAAAAATCCACAATAAAGAATAACAATGAGCCCAGGATAGACCTTATAAAGGGTCAAGCAGGGCAAAGTACAAAAGACAAATCTACAATTACAAAAACCAACTACATTAAATTTAGAATAAAATCTCCAAATTTTTTTTTTTTTAAATAATAAATCAAAGAGTTATTATTAGAGATGCACTGCTCCATACCGTTCCCTCCCCTTTTGGGCATGGTAGATGACAAAGGAAGCAATTATGGACCATTGAACATTATTTCTGAAATCCTTGAAGGAAACAGGAGAATTGACTGTGAAAGAAGACTTCAGCCTGAGATTATTGTCGTGAGAAATGAAGCCCCTAGACCCAACTTCGAAACGGCATGAAAAGTACATTCAAAATTATTGTTCTTATTCGAAAGACCAGCGGAGCATATTTATTGTGTTTGAATTGGTGGGCCCTGTCAATCCCATGCTCAAACGGGGACCACCGACAAACTCAAGAGAAAAGTTTTTTAAGAAGGTCCTTCAGAAAATAACTAGATCGGGGATGAGGTTCGAAAGAGAACATTTCATTTGAATGGTAGCCCCTGGTCAAGCCTGCTTCGTCTGGAATGTCAATGAAGATACACATCGGATTTTGCGAGACCAGCTCTAGCGATAGGTGATTAAATCTTTCAAAATGCTGTTATGACGATAAGTATATAAACCGGCCTTGATCGAGAAAAACTTTGCAGTTGTTAAGGACATGATGGAGAGTTTCCTTGTTTTACATTGCAGCATTGTTTTGATATAGATTCCCCCACCTAGCAAGGTTGACTCTAGTATTCAGAGAGTCACCCAGGGCGTTAACCAGGAATGTACAACAGACTCTCGAAGAAGATGAAAGATATGCTCCTCCAGAGGGTACAGGAGGATATACTATTTATAAATGTTCACTACAAATCACACAAAAAATCGATTGATCTCAACTTTTGGAATTAACCATTTGTGACTATCTTTAGCTCTCTTTTTAATATCAGACAAACATTTTTATATTTTGAAATTTATTTAATTGCTTAATTACCCAAAAAGAACATGACAGGAAAATATCGGGACCGTCCTAACAACGCGTGTAACAGGACGCTGGGAATCCCCGAGGCCTACCCGGGTAACCCTGCCCTATGGCACATTATATAATGAAATATCAATTAAGAGAATGTTTTAGCTTGAAACTGGCAAAACTAAAGGCTGCTCAGAGATTTCCAAATTTATTTTGTGTGGTGTATTAATAAAATAGTCACTACAGATAGTCACCTTCAATCTCATTTCAAAGTTGAGATGAATCTGATTTTTTTCGTTTTGATGTAGTAAACATTTAATGTATAACAGTACTATAGGATAATGTGTATAACAACTTATTACAAAGTTGTTGATAATAATATAGTTATTTGAATTACTTGCAAAACATGGTCCGTTGGCCCATGAAATACAAAATACCAATATAGCAAGTAATCCTGGACAAATGAATGGCTGAACAATCCCCAAGCACTTAAGTGGCACACTTTTCCTATTAAGAAAAAAAAACCAACATTGAGGGCAGGACATAATGCAAAAAATATATAAAAATCGCAGTACCGGTATTTAAAAAAAAAGGCTAGATTTAAATAAAATAGCAATACCTTAAATAATAGAATTAGTAAAGAGTTAATCACATACCAAAAACATTCATCTGTGGTGCAAGCAGAACCCCTCAATTTGTAGTTTCAAAGTAAAATTCTTTACAAAACCAGTCCTGAAAGTTCCCACATTTTGAGGCCAAATGCAAGGTTGACGGAATCTCGTTCCACAGACGAGAAGTGAGAACAAACATAGATTAGAAAAGAGCTATCGATCTACGGCCGCAGCCGAGATGCTGTTCACCATGTAGTCCGCGCCCAATGTCCCCTGTTTGTCATTAATGTTGGGGATAGATGGATCCTGCTGGATGTCTCGAGCAATCACATCATGTAGTTAAGGGGCGACGACCCCTGTTTTGGCATGGTAATGCCAAACATGGACGTCTGAGGACGACTTGTCAATCGCACGATGACAGTGACCGGCAAATCGTGACAGACGTTGGGCAACAGAAGATGAAATTGGAGGGATATCTCCATTATCTGTGCTTTGGTCTTATCGCTCACGCCAGGATATGTTTTGAAATCGCAAAGAAGTTGGTGTAGGTGCCATCCAGTAGATTCTGTACTCTTTCTCATGGGTCCAGGTCTCAGATCCATAAAAAAGGATACTCTCTACACAGGTCTCTAAAGAATTTCAGCTTGGGTGAATTGGAGATACCAGAATTGCCATAATGGTGTAGTTTATGCAGGATTCCAAGCGGTCCTTTGCGTGACAGGAGTCTTTCTTGCTGTCGGCAACATAGGCCCCAGGTACTTGAAGTCCTTGACATCTTTGAGTTGGCCCATCTGCATGCTGCAGATAGGTTGATGATCAGCTTCCTCATTGACAGGTCATATATTCAGTCTTCTTGGCATTTAGAAGTGGCCGACTTTGTCTGCAGCATTCTCATGTGATGTTAGTAGATCTTGTACACCACATTATCCAGATCAGCTGTTAGAGCTAGATCATCTGCGTATTTTTTTTTTTTTGTCAAGGTCTGTGAGATGCGTACTTTGGTGACGTGTCTAGAACGACTTGGGGTGATGGTGAGTACTTGTCGTTCATGAGTCAAGACTGTCTGAGGATGTAATCAACCACGACTACAAAGAGATAGGGAGCAGAGTATCTCCTTGGAGGAGTCCAGTAGTTGTTAGGGGGTGATAGGAACTCCTTTGTGGCGCCAATTCCATGGTATGCACAAAGCTCTAGGGTTATCATACATGATGGCAATGCCTTGACAGTCTATCTGGACACCGTAGTTGGCGAGACATATGCAGCCTTACATTCATGTTTACACTGTTCAAAAGCCTTGGAAAAATCTAACAAACACAATTGAGCTTTTCTCTTGGAAATTCTCAACTCTTCTATGATACTTCTGAGGGACAAGTATCTGAGGTAGTGTTGATCTGCCTTGCGAAAACCGTTCTGTGTTCCGTTGAGAATGGATCTAGTGAGGAGTGATTCTGTTGAGCAGAATGAGTTGAGATCTATTAGAGGCCAGTGGTGACAGCTGTGATTCCTCTGTAGTTTGGAGTTGTTGGAGGTCGCCTTTCTTGGTAGAGGAATGATGAATGATGAATGATAAAATCAGCTGGTTGGTTTTCCCATGTAGGTGTTGTTACAAAAGTTAACAGTGATCATGGAATAGTGGATTCCTACAGAATAACTGCAGGAATGTTGTCCGGACCAGTGTCTGGTTTTTTTCAGTTTCTCAGGCAGATCTGACGCTCCTCTATAGTGAAAGGTCCAGTCTGGATGGTAAGGGTGTCATGTATCTTGTGATTGAAGAAAGGTCCATCACGGTTAGTGTTAATCTGAACTGGCTTGCCAAAAGTAGAGAAAATAAAGTGCTTTGAAAACACGTGTCAAGGCGCTCTTCAGTTGTTCACCTTTGATTCTTGATAGGTGGAGTAGCCTTCTTATCGGTCATCTCCCTCAAGGCCTCCAAAGCAGCCGCATGCTTGTTTTCAAGATGTAGGGTGTCAAGTGTTTCAGCCTTGGAATTAACAAAGAGCTACTTCTAGCAATTCTGTGTAAAAGCCTTGAATTATCCAAAGAACTACGATGAATGAAAGAGATGAAAGAACTGGGCCCTGTTTCATTAAGAATTTTGCAACCAAAAACCAACCTCTGAATCCTAAAACCATACTCAAGTCTCACTTGTAATATATGAAAGACATCGATTTGAATTTATATTAGTTGTTAAATACAGTGATTCGTATGTGGACAAACATTGTGTACATGCAAAAAAACACGATTTGTTAGGAAATTGAGGGCGCCATCATCTGGAAATCTCTGAGTCAGCCTTTACTTTTCAACAAGGACTCTGCAGCAGAATTAAGTTCGCCATTTCATACATGTAGGTATTTGAAATTTACAACAATTTCTCATCGGCAACATAACTGTCTAGGATATGTTTTTACTTATTATCTTGACAAAATTCACTTGAATGATATATTCAAAATGACTCATTTTGACAGCTAAAATTCGATTCCGAAAAGAAGCCGGATTTGGCTATTGTTATAAAGCAGTAAGAAAATAATTATAATCATTAGACGCAACTTCCTGTGTGTAGCTTCAATTTTACATTTTAGGATACACAGAAATAAGATCTGTTACATTTAACACCACCATATACAAAAATACCCCCCCCCCAAAAAAAAAAATATTGAGCTATATGCTAAGCAGGAAGGTATATTTAGAAAGACCATTCTTAATAATGGATTTCATAAATGATACAGATAAAGCCATGCAAAAACAAAATACTGAATTTGGGAAAAGAATTTCATCCATACAAGAGTGTCCTCAGAAGCCGATTGAGCTATGATGTAATGAACAATCGCGGAACAATGCACGCAGTGAACATAGGCGTAAATCCCGGGGGGATGGGGGGATATATCCCCCCAATATTTTGATGAGGGGGGATGGTCAATACGATCACCCCCCCCCCCCAATGTTGATGCCCGTTCATGTGTTTTTGACCAATAAATAACCTCATATTTTACCATAATAGTGTAAAAATGGTAAATTTCGGCGCGCTTCGCGCGAATTTTGTTCTAATTACAATTACATTTAACGAGTTTAGCTTCTAAATGGCAAAATTATCTGGGCGCTTCGCGCGCACATGTAATAATAATGGATCTTTTTAGCAAACCCCGTTTCATTCATTCATTTTCATCCCCCCAATGTCAAAAAGAAATTTACGCCACTGGCAGTGAAGGATGAGAGCAAGCCCGCAAATGGCTCGTAAGATGCATTGCTACATGGAATCATGGAATGAACCACTTCTCTGCGAGGGGGCAAACTGGGCCTATGAAAAACCTTGTTAAATGTCCAAACTACACTTTGAGATCTTCGTTGTTTAAGTGTGTTATCGTCCAATTACAACAATTTTGCGCTAGTACTTTATAAGTCATCCCAAACAAGAGGTCACGTCTAGATTGAGTGAGCTGTAATTGCTTATATAATTATGTGCATGGCCATTAAAACCATCCATTCTGATCAACAAAATAAAATTGTGTTTGTTTTATGACGATAATGATCATCGTGCACTAGGTTCGTTTCTTTGTGTGGCTATTTCTAACCTTGACATCAACGCTATACCGTAACAGTAGTACAAGAACATTGATTTCAAAGTGGTTATTTATTTCGATACCCAGAAAATTTGCATGGGACAGGGATAAAGGTAACAAATGTTACTTTGATGACTATGGGGTTTTGGAAGTCATACCAATCCCCCAGTAATAGAGTGTAGGAAAGTAGTTTTTATCCCTCTATTCCTACCCCCAACTCTCTTCCTCTATCGCTCTCTCGCCCTCTCTCTCTCAGTCTCTCTAGTGCCTCTTTTTTTTCAAAGGCAGCAATCTCTCTTCTCAAGTAACTACTGCGTGTGATTCAGAACCGAATCATAGCATCGAACACTCGCGAATAGAACTGTTTTCCCTGTTTCCTGCAACTCCTTAGTGACTTCACTTACTCTGCTCAACTTCATTGTTAGTGCAATATTGATTAGAGAACTGGCAAAAAGCAATATTGGAATCCTATTCAAGTAGCACAGATTGAAAAGGAGCTTGGATGTCATCATATATCCCTGACCTATCAAGGAGGTCACGGTATATTCACAATCAACATGATCAAGTACTTGACAATTACTATTCCAAACAACGTAAGGGTTTCTTTCTTGTGTTGCCTTAAGCATTTCTTGTGTTGTGTTACACAGAACGCTTTTGGCGTTTTACTATCTTTTACCAGTGATATTTAGCTCATTAACATAGTATATTGCTGAATATTCACTACTTTGTTTCCAGTGCAAACAAATCAAACATAATTTTTCAGTAAACTCATGAAGAAATCAGCTAAACCAACTTTAGGTGCAGTTGTGTCTTTTAGGCAAATGTTTGTATCAGAGAGTTCTACGTAATACTAGTGTTTGAAGTTTTAATGTCTGTCCGAATATCTTCCAGAGAAGATCAAACCTGCACGTTATAGGCAGGCATTGAAAAATGTCAGGTAATAGCAGCACATGATACTGATGGATCGACAAGGTGTCAAAAGTTGGATATATATTTTATCAAATACATTAAGGTATAACAAGACTTTTTTCGAGGATGGTATAATCTTCAATGTGTTCCTACAGATATTTTACACTGGCACTCGAACTATGCTAGAGTTCAAATCACCGTTGAGTGCTGTCTTTATTGAAATATCATCAAGTCCGTTACGTTCACCGATCTTGTTTCTCAATAGTAATGATATTTGATATTGAAAGTTGCCAGTGAATTCAAGTTCACTCGACCTTAGTGACTAGACCCTATTCTTCGATTTTATGAAATTGAATTAGAGTGACTTTGTTGAGTGGGTTTGACTTGATTGCCACCATTTCTTACCAACGTCATGGGAGTGTAACATTGAAATTGTAATTGTTCAAATACACAACAGGTAGTTTCCATGTCTTGTCATAACCCATAACCCTGACCTATCCGAAAAGTCTATCTTAATTTGACTCTTCAAGATTAGTTTCCAAACCAAAAGAAATCTTAACATAGCCTAAGGGTCTTCGTAGTGCTTGTTGGTTTGTATCAAGTGTTACTTCGCTGTTTGTGGTTTGTAAAGGATATTGACTTTTTTAGTATACTTAAGTTAAGGATGTTTCATCGCCTATAAGATAAACGTAAAACGATCAAATCCGTTACTGGAATTTTAACACCGGTCAAAATAGCGGTAATGAGCTTGGTTCAAATGTTCCTGATAACAGTCGACAGAAAATAAAGAGTGAATAACTTTAATCCTTTGAGATCCATAGAACGCCAGCAAATAAAGAAATACATTCCGATTACATTTTATAACAATTCATACAATGAAATTGGGTATATTTTTTAACCTTGTAATGTCCTTTACAACCTTAGGCAACAAAGAGTTTTGACATAGACGATGCCTCGTAATTGCTATGTTGACAGATCGAACTTTTACTTTAGGTGACAAAAAATGAAACTCTAAAATTAATTCGGGTGCGAAAGGTTTCAAAGAAATTTATTTAAATTCTAAATAATTATGCGGTCGGAATTGACATTATGCTTGTCTTTATCTGGTGTTATTATCAAGGAAAAGATTGACTATTTTTCTTGATACAACGTATTTTGTAAAGCCATGTCGAGAAACAACTTTACTTGGTTTAAACATGCTTAAATACTGGAGATCGAGAATCCATCTAATCGACTTTTCTATTAACATATTATAGGATCACCATTAGTCTCTGCATTTGAAATATGCCAAACATATGTTCTTGGGATTGCCAAACCTTTCAAGTAATCCTGGTGAGCATCATCGATAATACAGGGTGAGTCAGAACAAAATGGACCCTGATTGTGTCCGCCATTTTGCATCTTTGAGTAACATAAATTCCCCACAAACCTGCTATCAACGGAAAGCTTATATTATTATGCTGCATACAAAGCAGGTGTACATCTAAATGCCAAGAAGACGGAACATATGACCGTCAATGAGGAAGATCATCAATCTATCTATCTGCACTACAGACTGTACCCAACTCAAAGGGGTCAGGGATTTCAAATACCTGGGGTCCTGTGTTGCCGACAGCAAGAAAGAGTTCAAGTCACGCAAAGGACAAGCTTGGAATGACTGCAATAAACTACACCACTTATGGCAATCTGGTATCTCCAATTCAAACAAGCTGCAGTTCTTTAGAGCCTGTGTAGTAGAGAGTATCCAGTTATATGGATCTGTGACCTGGACCATGAAGAAAGAGCTACAGGATGGACTGGATGGCACCCGAGTAAAAACATATGGCGTGAGCACATGACCAAAGCACAGATATATGGAGATATCCCTCCATTCTCATATTCTGTTGCCCAACGCCGAGCTCCGGTCACTGTCATCGTGCGATTGATCAAGTCGTCTCAGACATCACATGTTGGAGGTTACCACGCCCAAACAGGGGTCGTCGCCCCTTTAACTACATTGATGTGACTGCTCGAGACATGCAGCAGGCAGGGCCGTCCCCAGGAGGGGGGGTGACACCCCCCATTTACAAAATTCTTTCGGCAAAAATGTTGACTTGTCTCGATATGGGTATAATGTCGGCGCAACTGATGGGCGGATTATCAGCAGTCCACTCCCCCATCTGTTCGTTGTTTGTTTTGTTGCATAGCTGGTGAATGACTGGCTGTCATCGGTTATGGTGGACTCCCCCCCCCCCGAACTCTTCCTGTTTTTACTGTTTTTACAGAATGTAGACATCCAAATTGTTTTCAACTCGTGGAAGTGATTTCAGTAAGGGTCCTTTTCATTATGTCAACTTTTTTTCATGCCATTATGTCCCTTTAACTCATTGTTGAGCTACTGCAAGGAACATAAGACTATCATTGTTTCTCAAAATGGCCGCTAAAAGAATTAAAGATGGCTGACATTTAGGATAATTACAGTAATGTATCACTTTAACTGTACTGTTGAGGATTATTTCGTTCTCTAAATGGTGTTATTAAAATTATTTATTACCAAACTATATATAGCTACCGATTCTCTTAAAATAGCTGGAAAAATCAAAATGGCTACCAAATCCATGTAAAATACACGTTCTAGTCGATTTTAGTCAAAAATTACATTTTGACCACCATTTGTATTTTTAATGGCAACCAGGTGTTCTGGTACTAGCACAATAGTAATTTAATCATATTAATCATATTCTTAAGAATAAACGTTATTGTTATGCTTACTTGTATATAGCAATTGTGGCAGCCATTTTTAATTCTTTGGGTTACGGCCTCAAACAAATAGACATTTTGCTTTGTAGATGTAAAGACCTATGCCTTTGTACATTAGGAAGGTCAATTGGGAGTTTTGTGCGCGGTTTTTGGCGGGTGTATACATTTTCAGATTATTTTGGTTCAAAATTGGTATTTTGGTCGCCATCTTATTTTAAATTAAATCAGTGGTGCCCAAAAGCTTATTATAAATTATATACAACATAAACGCACTACTGAAAAGTGGCAAGAGCTAGTTTCGAAATGACCTGGGTGTACAACACTTCTGAGTATGTGGCAGGAAAACTAGTTTAGAAGAAGGATGTTATTCCAAACATAACCAGTTTCCTGACACACATTTAATGTTTTTAGGTTGCATAACAATATTGTTTAATATAAGCTTTTGGGCTAAAGTGAATTTTTACTTTAATAAAACAAAATGGCGGTCAAGATACCATTTGTGATCAAAAATTGGCTAACAACTATAAAATGCACTCAAAAATTTACCCCCTTTAATGTACGAAAGCATAGGTCTTTGCAGCCACGCAAAACTTTCAATATGTTGATCACGTAACCCAAATACTTAAAAAATGGCCGCCACAAACGCTAAATACATGTACGTTAACCACAAGTTTAATCTTTACAATAGAAGCGTAATTTTAATAATGCATTATTAAATAATTGTTGAACTAATACTACTATCCTTTTGCCCAAAATGGTGGCCAATTAGAAATACAAATGGCGGTCAAAGGGTATTTTGTTAATAAAATCGACTAAACATGTGCATTTTACATGACAATGGTAGCCATTGTAATTTGCCAGCTGTTTTTAAGAGAAACCGTAGCTATATAAAATTATATATATATATATATATATATATATATAATATATATATATATAATATATATATATATAATATATATATAATATATATATATATATATATATAATATAGTTTAATGATGTCATAATCCATTTTGAGCAACGAAATAATCCCCACCAATACAGTTAAAGTGATAAATTACTGTAATTAACGCAAATATCAGCCATCTTTAATTCTTTTTAGCCGCCATTTTGAGAAATAATGATAGCCCTATGTTTTATTGTAGTAACTCAACAATAAGTTAACAATGCATCAGTTACATTACGATAATATTCTTAACAATAAACTTAAGGCAATCCATCAATGTATTGAGCGTTGTGGTGGCCATTTTGAATTCTTTCGATCACTTGAAATTTCACTTTGGCAAAAGCAAAGACCTATGTGTTTGTAAATTAAAATAGTAAATGGAAAGTTTTTGTGTGAATTTCACAACGGAAAAATACATTTTTAGCCGATTTTTAGTAAGAATTGGTATTTTGGCCGCCATGTTGTTTTTAAGTCAAAAATCAGGGTGGCCCAACAGCTTATTTTGAAGAATATAGTTTATGCAACATAAAAATACTAGTGAATATGTGGCAGGAAAGTAGATAAGTTATGACCTGGGATGTACCTGTTTATATTATGAACATCATTGACGTTCATTTATGTGTGAATGAAGTAAAATTGGATCTCTGCTTTGCTATATTTATCGGGTATGCATATTTCTCAGTGACATCAGAAATTTGGAAGTTAGTAAAATACCTACAGAAACGGACATACAAGCGAAGATAATAATGACCCTTTTGTTTCATGCTTAAATCTCAAATCCTTCAAATATCCCCTGAAAATTCATTAAATTTGTTTCAAACGTTTCATCGGTTATTCTCTGCATACTGTAAGGTGAAAGAAAATGCATTAAATTACACTTATAGTTATATTTAGGATGATTCAAATTTCATTTGATCTGTCCTATCCTACTAAAGTTTCTAACATTTCCAATAGTTATTGGACTCTATTTGACAATATCTGTATCTTAGCTTTTAAATGATTGGAAAATGGATTCTCAGCATTATGGACATACAATAAATTCATGCTGTAAGGATATTAATACGCTTTTATACGAATATTCACCTGTTCAAATACTTTCAATCAAATGTAAATGAGTAATGATCGCGTCTCTTTTCACATGAATTCAGTAACGATAAGTCAGCAATATACTTTAAGTAAAGTTTTCACCGCTGGCAAAATAACGCTGACGTTAAGTAAATGATAAAAAAGGAAAAGTAACTCGTAGAAATTCTAACGTAAATCATGAACGAGTTGGCGTTTTAGATGAATCTCAGTCAGTACTCATGGTCTGTATTCGAGAATATAACGATCCAAATTGGCATGTGAGTGCAACAAAGTCGTATCTACATTTTCATGATTTTACAGAAGCATTTTTGTGTTTCATTCATTCAATGAAAAAATTGTAACGCACTATGAAAATGTATTTTTTAAATGAAAAATTTACTTCCCATTTAAAAAGTCGTATGTACATCTAAATATGCCTAATTAACCTAATACGCTGCAATAAATTGAGAATGTCACTTGAAATGTATAACAAATTATGCGCAATGACCTACTTTTTCATAATGTATAAAAAAAATCAATTTCACCAAAAATGTCAGTTACGAATTTGTTGCACTCACATGATGAAATGCAATTAAGAACCACTTTAATTGTGTAAACTACTATTAAAATGTTAAATGTTTGACGCCTCAGGCGTACGTCAGCACCATGGAACATTGTCAGTCAAGTTATCGTGATAACTAATTACTAATTTGTTCATATGATACATGTCAACCATCCTTCTAATGTGCTATGTTCCATTAATGTTAAATAACAGATAATATAATTCCGCAGTTTCCCTTGAAGATTCTCTGATATTCTCCGATTAGTTTGAGTGTACGTCTTTTATTTGTCATTTGATTTGACCACCCGCGCCCATGATAGTTAATAACACTATATCACTCTTTCAGGGTGCTTAGATTTTGTAGGATTCTATAAAATCCCAGATGACCGCAAACGCACGTGACACGGCTACCTCATATGTTGCGGAATTCCTGTGAGGGATGCAACTAAGGCGCTTGGTTGCATGCATGTACGATAAAATCATAAAGATGTGGCACACAAGATAGGATAAGGTACTCCCGAGGACAGGGGTAGAGTCCAATTACCCGAAGAAGTAATATTAGAAGTTATAGGAGGAAACATCTGTGATTTACAACTTCCTAAAATGTCATCGTAAATGCTTCTATTATACCTGAAAACAACAAGTTTTTAAGCCAGAAAGAAGAACTTGCCAATATTAATTATTATTTTATTTGTCCTTGTAACATTGCTATGATTCTTCACTGTCCAAGCTCATATGCCAAATCGCGTCGATGTCAACCAATGGGCACTTTCATACGTTCCGATATACGGTACAGCGAATTTCGCGGTCTGATGTAGCGGGTTTTGTTATAGGTAGCCTACGACTCGATAGAATTAAACAACTACACACAATTAAAAATATTTTAACATAGCTTCATGAATAATACTATAAGTGTCAGTAAGATAAACATTCAAACCGTTAACTGCCAAAGTAGTTTTAAGAACTTTGGAACTACATTGGTTCTTCTTCTTCTTCTTGCGTATGAGGCAGCAGCTAAATATGTTGTAAGCGTTGGCGCCAACTCACTGTTGATTGGTTGGGGTTTGAGAAATCTGTGTCCACCGGTGGACGAAAGGTAGGGCACTCATTGAGAATGTGATCCGCAGTCTGTGATGGAGAACCACATTGGCAGGCCCATCGGTGCATATTGCTATTGAGCGACCGACTCCTGTGTGAATCCGGTTTAAGGTGACCCATTCCTTGCGTGGGAGATTGCTGCCAGGTGGTAGTTTCTGTCATAGGTGTAATAGAGAGTTGATCTGGTCTTGGAGTATCTAGCCAGGCAGTATTCCATGTCTGTAAGATGTTGAATGGGGAACTGGAGAGTTTAGCAGCGTGTCGGCAGAAAGGTCGGCGAGAGCGCAGTCTCTGTCTACCAAGTTGGTGTGAATCTTTGACAGTGTTATGCAGCAGGTGTTTGTTGTCCAGCAGGGCCTTATTCACTAGTTTGTGCGTGTGGTGTTCTCTTCATAATAAATTAGTATACTTTAGTATCTTAACATTTAGACAATAAAGGTATGATTTGGGGAACAGGTATTCGCGTTACGAGGAATTGAACCCAAGGCGATGACGTTATTTAAAGTGAAAGAACGAGGCTGGAATACTGATCTGGGTGTTTGACTTCCCGCTAAATTCAAACCGAATTTTATACATGTGCATGTAAACAAACGGGATTATCCAGCACTAAGATATAATATGTTCTCACATTATAATTTGTCTATTTGTGCAAGAAAACTAATTTCCAACAGCTCAGAGGTATTTAAACCTAACTAAATGCTGTGAAAAAACTCTCTCGACGGCATAAAACTCTAGTGGAGGGCGTAAGTCACTTGACATTTCTAGATTTAGAAGGTTCAGAGCAGATTCCTGTATCTCACCACTGTTTATCAAGTTATTCAGTAACGAAGGTGCAATATTGTACTCTATATAAATTGCTGCCGGGTAAAGACACTCTATTGGCTGACATTCAACCACTTCAAACGGCTACATGGTGTTTGAACTTCTACATAAGTCGCAGCTGTTTGAAAGTCTCATTTATTTTAATAAACCCCAAATAAATCAAGAAATATCAACGGCGACACAGATTTCACAACTGATTTGTATTATTTATTCCACTAACTACATCTTGTGTAAATTTTACGATTGACTTGACTCAGCTGATTTCGTGACCGTCGACCTTCATTACCATACTTGACAGTGTATTTATTAGTAACAAAATAATATGAAGACACTTGACCATGCAGTGGATTTTTGTTCCATCTTGACCATCTTACGTGTTGATTGTTTCAATTGAAAATAACAACTAGAAACAGAAATGGTTTGTGAGCATTGTCGATGTCGAGTGGGCGTGATATAACATTCCCTGTCATTATCATCCCATTTAGGGAATCTCATGGCGTGTGTTATTCATGTTATTGTCGCAGTTCACACGTCCCGAGTGAACAGTTTAATGTTAGAGCACAGTAGACTGAATTCCAAAATAGCTACTTATCGCTATTAAAGTGCTTAGCGAATAGACTGCAAGGTTGCATTGCTGGCATGACATTCTGACAATTAAATTGTAAAAAATGTCTTTGTCAAGTAAAAAGTCATGAACTTTAGATGAATTATCTTGTCCCAGCGGCGCATATGAACATTGACAAAAAACTGCACCTGTCGGGTGTTTCCGTAACTTGACCAGATTTTGACAACCTTCTCCTGAACACTATTAATTTAACAACCTTAATAACTTTGTTCTGTTAAGGTTGTTGAATTCATAGGAGGTAGTCAGGTAAACCTTGTGTCCGGTTACGGAAACGTCAGTACTTGTCTGAATTTCAATCTGCTATCGATCCTTACATATGTCTCGCCAAATGACGTCTAAAGTCGTCATATACCCTTAAATCCCTAAATGCCATTTTCCACTTTTCAAAAATCATGGAGCGGACCCCTGCCTTGTGTTTAGTGGGAAATTGCTCCTAGATCTAACAAGACAAATAACGCTACCTCCCTTTTTTGCGGTGATGGTCGGGTTGGTAGTTATTTTCCTCTAGGGAGGTAAGGGATGCATGGACGTATATCTACCATGCAGATAGACTATAGCGACTTGTGGTATGTGTTACGATGTCTCGTGGACGCCAAGGACAGAAATACCCTTTAAATACAAACAAATGAGCCCTTTGCCCACATGATCTGAATTTTATATAATACGGTAATATTATGATTTGTCAAATTGATTCAAGAATTTGGTATGTCCAATATTTAAACACAATTACAATTCAATAATGATACACTCGATGTTAAGATTTTACCGTTTTACTTAAAAGTCCACTCAGATGTGACGACTTATGTCCAGCATTACAGGAAGCGTTGTAGTTCAACCATGATATGTCCTCACAGTGCATTTATAAGCATAGCCTAATACTGTCCAATTGGGTCACACACAAATGACATTATTCTTTGCATCATCTTACATTAATGACATCATGGGAACTACATATTTTGCAATCTTGCAAACTTGAACAATAACTTATTAAGCCGTTTAATACCTAAAAATGCCCCCACTAGTAGATGAAAACAAATTGCTAAAAATTATTTCATAACATACAAGAGCATTCTTTCGGGCTTCTTGAGAGTTTTAGTTTTGTGTCTATAGGACATTCCAAACTGAAGATATCCTGAATTTTGTTGAACCTGTTAATTTTTGCTAATGCTTTGCTAAGGTAACTCTATCGTTTCTTCAATTCTCTCTTTACTTCTTCCGTTGATTTTTTTCAGTGTATTCAGGTTACCGGTATTAATTGTTCTGTGTAATTCTAACACAACATGATTGTGTTTCCCATGTGTGACGCATATACCATGCAAACAAACTGTCTGGCAAACTTGTCACATGTGGACGCATATCTCCTATAACAGTCCGGTGCCACTCGGACGCACATCTACAATTACGATCAAAGACGCACCAAAATATCGCATAGCTATATATATAATCTATCTTTCACCAATGCTGCCCGGGTTCGATTCCCGGTCGAGCCAGTGTCGTATGTGAATTTGGTTGCCGATCCATACTCGTACTCGCAGGTTTTCTCTAAGAACTTCAGTTTCCTCTTGCATCTAAAATCAGACTTCTTCCCATAAATCTTTTCCCGGCCCCGCTGTTCTGGAGGCATCCTTGAATTTAAATGCATATAGCAGTATTGGGTTCTGCCTGGCATATGCCGAATGTTATAATCAAAGACAACTCCCTCTGACTAAAACGTTAAAAAGACAACCTCAACTCTTTTTGAGCTCATTCTTATGGCTAACACCAATAGTAATTATCCGTGGTATTACACTCGGATATGAGAAAATCCGGAGTATTCGCTAAAGCTGATGCTTGCTTTAAGGCATAATGGTTTTTCAATTATTTCCGGTAGAGATAAATTGTTCAAAGGAAGTTTACACCTCAAATATTTTACATACCGTATCAAAAGCAACAATAAAAATACACAATCACTCCAAAAGTATGCAAAAGCAACACTAAAACACGCAATCACTCCAAAAGTATTGTAACTGTCAGACGAAACCAAAATGTATTTCGAAGATCGGTGAGCCCTCCAGTCAAATTGTCATTCTTGAAAGCAATTCTATTCTTGGTGCTCCCAACTTTGCTTGGACCGGTCTTGTTGAAGACACCCCCCTCGCTCGCCGCAATTCACACACAACGCGCGTGCAAGAGCGCGCACACACACTGTTTAACTTTGCAAACCTAAATGCCGCTCGATCTGCAAAAAACCACCCCTAAAGCATTTAGCAATGGTATCAAAGTATATCCTACGCATAACCCCCGCAGCTCAGCCGCGCGCAAGTGGCGGTAAGAGCGCTATTAACTAACACGGGGATCCGTCCTTCTCAGTGCAGTCCACGGGAAGGGTTATTTAGCCGCTGACTATGTTTTCATTTTTGTAGAACTTATGGCCCCATCTTTTTCACATTCATGCGGGGAACAATTGAAGATTAATTATAAGAAAATATACAGAGGTTTGATCTTAAAGGAATTTTATTATGGAATAACAGCCATTTTTGGAAAAGAAATAAAGATTTTAATGACGTCACGGGATTGATTGGTTTGTTATTTTGCTTCGGGGACCCATTCAAGGTAAAAAAGGACGTACGTATCCATACATTTGGAAAACACCGATTATCGTCATCGTACGTCCGTTTTTGAATCAAGGTGAGAGGAATGAGTAGGGAAAAGGTAAATGTTGTACTGTTTAGACAGATACACGGGGTCTTTGGAAAAAAATAATAGCACTTTGGGCAGAGGTCAAGTAAAGACCTTGATTTAACATAGTCGTATTTATATATCTTGGCGGTCGCCCCCAAGAGCAAACTGATATCTGATACTGACACGTGACCTGGTACCTGACACGTGACACAAACTATTCATCGCGTTAGCCGGTTTTATAACTACAATACGCAAAGCAGCAAGCATTCTGTATCTCTGTTGTCACAGCGTACTCGATCAAGATGTTAGACTATACCTGTGGGTTCTGTACAGGGAGGGAGGACACGATCTGCTCGAATTTGGGCATTGGGGATATCCAAACGGTAATTTGTGAACTGCTACATGCATTTACTATGGCAATTCTCGTCCAGTGACATTAAAAAATCATCTCTTAACCCTTTTGTTTTCAAAAGATCTAGTAATAGCATGATAATTAAGAAAAAATATGAATTCACATCAATCTGCTTCTGTTAAAGGTGCTTGTTCCAATTTATTTGTATTGTGTTCTTACTTTGATATGAGAGACTCGCACTTGCACATACACCCCATCAAGTACGTGGAAACAAACAAACTGGGGGTTAGATGGTAGACGCAAATAATGCATATTGCCATGCCCTATTCAATACTGTGCTAATATTGGTGGTTTAACCACTAAAACGGCGGTTTTTTGTTTATATCTTGGGATAAATGGATTTGAGGGCTCAAATTGTAGGACAACAATGAGAAATACGGCCTTCATCTGATCTCAAAACCGACACTACTTCTGGGTAAATCAGGGGGGGGGGGGGCCTAACACATCGTAACACGCACCTTTAAATTACCTGTGCATAACTCAAAACTCCAGAAACTTCCCCTGCAAAAGTAATCTCTAGCAAACATAATACCCTTGACATACACGCCAGTGCTACAGAGCTATGCGCACTGTAGCCATGCGCACCGATACAACTCCTAATATCAAAACAGCCCTATTATAATTATATACACCACCCCCCCCCCAAAACCATTGCACTCCTGGGTAGCATTCCAGAGACATGTAACAGAAGTTGTACCTCGCAACTTTAAGTTACATTGAGCTCCCTAATATGCCTTGTGATTCTGACCGATTATGTCATTTATGCTCGGCCACTTTTTTCAATAGAAACACATTTTGTGTAAAGGACCGCGCTTGACCTCCGGCTTGGCTCTGTTGGTAGTGGTTTGCTAAGCACAAGTTGACTTATAGCTCTATCACATCATCAGCTGAATTGTCAGTGTTCGTGCTTTTTCAAAAAACGTTTTTTGGCCATACCATTGGGTGGCTTTTGGTTTTTGCGCTATTAATCATTTAATTCCTTCACGTTGTTGATTGAAACCTGCACCATTGTTTTCTTGATTTGTTTTTTTTTTTTTTTTTTTTTTTTTTTTGCTTTATATTGGTATGCAACACATGCAAACTTGGGATTAATATATCCCTTTAATAGCGTAAAACTTAAATGGTGCTCAATACGATACCCTTGGCGTTATGATCTCAAGTTACGAATTATATAGCTTTAAAGCAATTATTAGCACATTTTTTTGAAGGACGCCCCCAATTTTTCAAAAATTTGGAGATTTTTACACGGTTGCATTGGTAATTGGCTAGTAAAATATACATGTGAATGGTTGAGCTCGAAAATGTCTATGTGTCACAAACGAAGGAATTTTGTACTAGAATAATTATTATCGGGGATCCCCGATAATAATTCAACGGCTGCTGTAAACGGCCTTCCAATGTGAAATAGCCGTGAAATAGCGCCATGTACGTGTCTACGCTCATCCATTAGTTGTTTTAATAGTTCGGGCAAGTCAAGTTAGAGGTTATTTTCTCGAGGTGGCACTATTTCATCATGGACGGACATAAACATATCAGTTCCAGCTCTGCCGTTAAGTCCAATCTGGGATCCCAATTCTAATTACAAAATCGCTTATTTTGTGATAAATACGCATTTGTTTAGCATTCTCGTTCGCAGGTATAGTTTCCTAGACAATTACCAACGTAACTGTGCAAAAATATCAAATTTTGAAAATTGGGGGCGCTCTTCAAAAATGTGCCAATATTGCTTTAAGATTATAGAGAAACCTAACAAGACAAAACACTATCTTCTGAGAAGAAACACAGTAAAGGAATCATCACATTTTATTCTCATTTTTATTATATAAGACAAATTCACAATAGTCATATGTAACCATGGTAACCAACATTTTAAAAGAATATGAGAATTTGACAAATATCACACCATAGGTAACCAATATATTAAGTTTCGATTACTTCATAGTCCTTATTTGCACAAATATTTATATAGGGCCTATATCCAAAACGACCCAGGGAAGTTGCCAACTGCCGGCCAAGGTGACGCGAAATGATTGTGACGATTTCCTGAAGGCAGTGTAACAGGGGTGGATTTAATTTTTTTTGTACTGGCCCGTTGGGCCAGTGAACTAGGAAACCTACTGGCCCTACAGTGAACTCACTGGCCCAACAATTTTCCATGCTATTGTCATGAATTTCTTGCTTACGCCAAACTTTGATATTTTGGCCTAAATGTCAAAAATACAATAGGCCCTATATTTGAGGCCTCAGTCTTGAGCAGCACTCGAATGAAATTTGGAGTGTGCGGCGCAAAGCGCCAAACTTGGGGTTGGGAACTACTTTTTAAATAAATTTGGTCTTCGGAAAGTTTTTTTTCAATATATGGACTTGGGAACTGCATGTTAGGTGAAATTAGAGGTTGTGGAGATCATGAACTGGCAAAATTTCCCCCATTGAGCTAAACTCTGCGAGTTTTGTGACAAAGTAGGCCCTAGGGGAGTCTAAAGAACTGCAAAAGAGGCGCGAACTGGGAGTCTTGAACGACGCACATACCCATACTGCCATTTCAGATCAGTGCCCCGAATCCCTCCTTCCCCCGGGGCCTCAGTATCTGTGTCTACTTTGTCTAACGTTTTTGCATTTACTTTACACTCAAATTTTTCCATCATTTTTTTCCCTACATTTGTAGTTTGTACACAGTACAAAATTATAATTGATAAATAAATGTGGATAAAATTACTCATGTTCTACAAAACATAATTATTTGCTCAGTCTTCAGTTGTCACTTTGCGAGATAAACTCGGGTCCGTTTCTTTTCATACTCGCTATTTTGAATCTTTTTATTACTAGGAACGTCTTTCTAAATTAATCCGGTTTCTTGTAGGGCATGGTCCACATAGTCCACGCACGCATTGGTTATGTAATGCTTCATTCTGCTGAATTCTGCAGTTGAAATGCCACGAAGCAGCTTGATATGTGCGCTGTTATGAAATTATGTCGTAATGTGAGATCATACTTTTTGTGAAAAGCACTCATGCACTTAGCCTAGGGACCTTCTGGCCCTCGCTCCTATGCACATAAAATGCTATGATTTTCAGAGGGACTAACACACCCGTTGAGATGTTGTGCCAGTGAGAGTCAGCACTGAATTAGTGATGACCCGGGGGCGGCACTCATATATGAAAGTGACGGGGATGTGCGGATTGGACTTTCAAAGTAGGTTTGGGGTTCAAGATTATCAACCTCCTCGTGGTGAACCCCGGTAACTGATATTTATTCAGGCGAATGATAATCAACTGAGGCTACGCTAACATCTGTTGTCTTTTTTAATTCACTGTCTTTTTAACTAACTGCTGTCTTTTTTTATCTCACTGTATTTTAATCATGCGCCGCCAGAGGACACTATCTGATGCCAGTCTGGCACACGTGCCCTTATCAGGGCAGGCATCACCAGATGTCAAGTCAGATGGCATCTCGGTACTCCAACTAAACGTGGAAGGTCTCACTAGGGCAAAGATAAACATCATCCAACACCTGCACATACGTTAAAGTCACTTGCAATTCTCCTCAAGAGACAAAAGCCCTGACAGTTCCCCCCATTCTGAACATCTGAGGCTACACCCTAGCCGCACACAACCGAGAGCGCTACACACGGGATGCCACTTTGCTTGTAACTCAGCCAATGGAAAAACGATTGCAACCTCACCGAAGACTCAACCCTGGAATGGCAACGACCAATGCAGGTGTCATGTACCAAGTCTACAAGCACCGAACCATCGGCCCAAGCAGACTTCTCTACAAACTTATGGTGCACCCTGCATTACGCTGGCGACTTTAAGAGTCATAGCATTACCTGGCGGTACAGGAAAACCACCCTGATGGAGCGACCCTAGAGGACTGGGCTCCAAAAATATGGTGTACAACTTTACGACCCCAAGCAACCAGACACTTTAAACTCTGGTAGGTGGGAATAGTCTACAAAACCCCGACCGTGCTTTTGCAACATGGACACCATATCCCAGTCACCGTACTGTTCTCGACCGATTTCCGAAGTCTCAACCAGTCCATCACTGATCGCTCAGAGCCTTGTTAAGCCTGTACCAACAACGCCAGTGAAAAGGCGTGGATGGGTCACTTTAACATCCTTCTCACTAGATGAGCTTAGCTCTGCTAGATCAGCCAACTCAAGAGTGGACAGGCCCAGGGCCCTGATAACTACCAGCAGAGTCCAGATGGCAACTGCGGCCCACTGTCTAGATTGGATCCAGGAGTTTACACATGTTGCCTTGAAAACGTCCGTACCCCAGATCTGGCGGATAGCTACTATCATCGCACTCCCCAACAAACAAAGCCTGTCGACAACATAAGAACTACCGCCCAATATCTTACTGTGTGTCTCCTTCAAAATCCTTGAAGAGGATGATCTGGCCCGGCTGAGCCAGTCGTCGAACCCTCTGCTGACGAACAAGCCAGGATTTCGGCGTGGCCGCGAGCACTGTCCATCAGATTGTAAAATCACACATGAATTGAGGAAGCTTCGAAAAGCGCGTAAGGCAGGCGTCATCGTGGTGGACTTTACTGCAGATACACACCGTGTGGCACCAGGCCTGACACTCGAAAGCTTCTCAGGACCACCCCGGACCGTCACCTTGTCATTCATATGTAACATGCTTGCAAACCGTAGGTCTATTCTCAAGACCAGTGATGGCAGAGTAGTCGTCTGCGTCGTCAGAGGAACGGAGTACCACAAGGATCTGTAATTGGCTCAGATGGTTCAAACTTGGATACAGCGATTACCTCAAACAACATGTTCGACAATATGGCTACGCGACGATCTTGCCCTCCTCCACGCGGACAGCAACTGGACAGAGGTAGAAGCACCCTTACTAACCGACAGGCCCTACTGCAGCATATTCAAGACCTGGAAACTGAAGCTGAGGCGAAGCCAAGACCACCGCAACTGCTTCCATCTTAACACCCAAGAGGCTCATCGCAGCTTCAAATCGACCTCCATGAAGCGCCTCCTGCATACAATACCTACACCAACCTACTTGGGAGTGAAGCTTGACCGGCAGCATTACTTACCGTCAGGCACCTCGAGTCGTATGCGCCAAGGTTTCTTCGAGGAATAACCTCTGTGCCGTCGTGCTGGATCTTTCATGAGGTGCCAGCCAACGACCCTACGCACCACGGCCTTGGCTCTGGGTCTACAGCACTGGCTGAATATGCCGCCCCAGCATGGGCAAACAGCTCTCACACAAAGAAGCTGCACATGGTACTCAACGAGACCTTGAGAACCAACACTGGGGTTTGCCTCCGTCCTACTCCATTGAATCCTACCAGCTGCGTTACAGGAATGCACCTGACAGCACTCCGGAGGAACACCACCACGAAAAATAGGCAATAGGCCCAGCTGGACAACAAGAACCTGCTACCAACTCGGTAGACAGACTGCGCTCTTCCAACCTTTATGCCGACACGCTTTAAACTCTCCAGTTCCCCATCAAATATTACAGACATTGAATACTGATCGGCTAGATACTCCAAGACAGATCAACTCTCTATTAAACCTAAGACAGAACTACCACAGGCAGAAATCTCCCCCAAGAATGGGTCACCCTTAAAACCGGATTCGCAAACCGATGGGGGCTGCGGCATCGCCAGCCTGCCAATGTGGTTCTCCATCATAGGCTGCGGATCACATTCTCCACGAGTGCCCTACCTTTCGTTCACCAGTGGACACAGACTTCTCAAACCCCAACCAATCAACAGTGAGTTGGCTCCAATACTTACAGCATATTTAGCTGCTGCCTCATACGCAAGAAGAAAGTAGGGGGCATTCGTTGAGGAACTTTACGGAAAAAAGGGGGTCATTTGGTGAGGAGGATGCAAAACTGGGGGTCAATCACTGAGCCTCTCACATTTTGTGAAAAAAGGGGTCATTCTCGGGCAAATTCTAACCATTCAAACCCAGTTTATATTGTTATAACATTAAAAGGGGCTTTCTGTGAGAGCATGAAATAGACATAAAAGGGTCATTCAGTGACATTTGATTAAAAATGGGAGGCATCAACTGAGAGTAAAGAAAAAAGGGGGGTCTTTCAGTGACAGGTTAAAAAAAGGAGTCTTCATTGACAGCAGGTTTAAAAAGGGGGGTCTTTCATTGACAGCAGGTTTAAAAAAAAGGGGGTCAATAGTGCCGCACATCCCCGTCACCCTTTTTTTAGGGAGTGCACCCCCCGGGAGTGATGATCTTTGAAAAAGGGAAAATGCATGAAAATATTAAATAAAATGCTGAAGCATTTTGAGGATAATTCACATGGAGGTAAAGCTGGAATTTATTACAAGACCTACCAAACCTACTATATACATTTCTGAAAATTCAACTGGCCCGACGGGCCAGCTCAGTTGAATTCTTACTGGCCCGAAATGAATTTCACTGGCCGCGGGCCAACGGGCCAGTGCTAAATCGAGCCCTGATTGTAATAATAATAGACAACAGCGCTTTGTCTACTTGTGTAAAGGCGCTATATAAATCTCATTATATTATTAACTGACTCGACCCAAATTAAGACTAAGGCCAAACCCAAGTCATCCAAACTGCAATGGCGTGAATGATACTCCATATATACTGAGAAGAATATTCCTCCAAATGACTGTATTATTTAGTTTGGCCTAATTGAACATTGGAGCCCGGGATTGTATCCATTCTAATTGGCCTAGCTATTAGGGGTTTTCCGTACAAATTATGTACATGATTGTAGATAAGTATGTTGCGTTGTCACGGTTGCCGAATTCTGCACATCACTTTTATGAAATCCCGCGCAGCATCAATCATCCTCATGTGATATAAAAGAAATGCAAATACTGTAATCAACTTGTAGCTAAAGCACAAAAGGTACTCACCTTTAACATCCACTGTGGTCTCGTAGGCGGGCTCGTAGGAGCTGGGTAGGACCAAATACAATGCCAATGTTTTTACTGCCTCTTTACTATTCGCAGACCAGGAACATTTAACCAGGACCAGAAGTTTACAGAGAGGTTTACATCATAGTCTCGAAAAACAGTCGCTAGAGATTTGGTGAAAATTACTGGTGCCCAGTTTGAATTCGGTATTATTTACACAAACAGCCATTATTTGCCAGAGGTATACGAACCCTGGGATACGAGCAAACTTGCAATTTCTTAAAGAGAATAACATGGTCGACAGTGTCAAATGCCTTTTGAGATCAAGCAAAATAAGGCCAGTGTAGTAACCCATAGACATTTGGCTCTGAATGTAATCATTAAGATGAATGTATTTGTGGAGCAGGAACCTCTAAACCCTTACTGGAAACCATAATAAAATATTGTTCTCCCTCAGGTACATCTCCAATTCAGAATAAACAGCTTTGTAAGAGTGTGAGGAAAATTTTAGAAAATTCTTGCACTAAAAACTAAGGAGCGTCCAGCAAAGAAAACATTACACCTTACTAAACCCATACTTCAATCACTACCACGTATTTGAAATCAATTCAGAGTGTACATTTTGTGAACAAACTAACATGATCATTAGTTATGTCTTATTGTATTGATGCTTGTGACAGCAGGGACTTACTAAATTACAAATGATGAGAGAATAACATATCAAAAGTCTATAGTATGAGTAGCGGGGAACATGAATTTGCGGGGGGGGGCAAGATTTGTACAGGGGGAAAATGTAAAGTAGGTTTAATTGTACTGAAATCAATACCAACATTTTGGCCATGCCACTAGGATTAAAAAAGATATAAACTATCTATGGGTAATAGTTTAATAGTCATAGGGCAATACAGGTTCACGGTCATCCTGTAGTACAATTTTCAGAATGCTCCGATTCTTTTCAAAACGGTTCCAAATTCTTCATATAGTCCCAAAGGACCTCTGAAAATAACCTTGAACAGTTATGAGCCTATAATCCTGAAACTAGTGACCGTAGATATGGCAAACTATACCTTTTTAATCCTCATGACCAGATAAGTAAGTTGGTGTAGGTTTCAAAAACAATTAGACCTGTTTTACTTTTGATCCCTGTACAAAATTTACCCCCTATTTTTACATGTTCCCCATTGTTGATTTTTCTAGACTTTTGACACATTACTCTGTAACAATTTAGAAGTATGATAACACAAAAAATGTTTCTGTTGCCATTTTTTAGGTCAAAACAATTTTCTTGCACCATTGCTATATTGAATGAGACTTGGCCGCCATCGTTTGGATTTTGATTCAAATTAAATTCAATGCATCAATATAGATTTTCGGATCATATCTACTTGACAATTAATGTTGATTCAACTTATGCTATTCAGATCCGTTATATGTTAGTCAGGCCCAAAAAAACTCTTTGTAATCAGACATAGTCTTGGCATCATGAACGAGTAACGACAAGGGACACACCATCAAACCCAAGCCTTCTAGACGTCACCAAAGTCAACATATCACAGACCTTGCCTACACAGACGATCTATACATGTAGCTCTATACAGCGGACGGTATACAACTCAAAGAGGTCAGGGACCTAGGGTCCTATGTACCCAACAGCAAGAAAGACAAACTTGGAATGCCACTACACCACTTAAGGCAATTTGGTACTGAACTTTTCGGGGTAATCTCAATATTTAGAAGGCTCATTATTCCGAATCTGAAAAAGGTTTGTTTTACAGAATTTTAAATATTGAAAATGGCTGGCTATTTCGAAACCAAATACCGTGTTCTCTATTCCGATTTTGTTTTTCATATTGGAGCATGAAGATGTCAAATATATGGGTAACCCTAAACTGTAACCCTAACCCGAACCCTAACCCTAATAACCCTCACGGATTAACCTGGGCGGGCAAACAAACAAAATGTCAGTGTAATCAAACATAAATATTTGTAACCAGAGGTAGCCACTGCTCGTACCTCTGGTTACAATCATTGGAACAAAGTTGAAACTAAAACTTGATCTCTTCATAAATTATCTGCTTCAAATCAATTGTTTCATAAAAAACAATCGGAATAGCGAACATCTTCCGAAATTCAGAATAGGGAAACGGTATCTGGTTTTGGAATAGCGAACAAATTAGCTTATTCGGAAAAGCGAACTTTAAAAAAATAGGAATATTGAACCTTACTTCATATTCGGAGAGGCGGATCCTTTTAAAAATTCGGAGGAGCAAACCCTTTCCATCCATTTGTAGGAACAGTCAACCCTTTTTATTATTCGGAATAGCGAACTCTAATTTTCGGAATAGCGAACATTTTAAGGTTTCGGAAAAGCGAATGCTTAAAAACGCGTGTTCGGAAAAAAACTTTCGGAATATTGAACATTTGGAATATCGAGAGGACCACAATTTCCTGCATTGGCCCCAGCATTCATTCGCAAACGCAGGAATTTGCATGGCGCAATACACAACTGTTGACCCCGTGCAAATTGTTCTTTTTATTTTAGTGGCGACATAATTGTTGACAATTGATATAAGTCGGGATATGCAAGAGATATTACCCCAGTAAGAATCAGACAAATCCATTGGGGAACTTGGTCTACAAAGTAGTGATTTGCAGTTTCAGCGCCCTCTATATGCCCATTTGCCATAGGACACACTGTAAAAACATAGATTATCAAGAAAAATCGTATTTCCCGCCAATAAATTTCATAAAATTCACAGAATGTAGCAAGTGGAATAAATCAATAATCAGTTGTCAATTCTGTGCAAACGTGTGGTATTTTTATTTTGTTTTATTCTGGTTATATCATAAATAGAATGAGACTTTCAAACAGCTGTGACTCCAAATGTTATAATAAAACCAATAAAAATTTAGCAGAATTTCGACGAAAAATCCCCAATATCAGAATGCCCCATCGAACTTGCATACTTTAATGCTTTAAAATACTTGAAAATAAAAAATGGGAAATTGCCTTAGATATAACAAGAAAGCTAACGCTAGCTCCTTTTTGCGGTGATCGTCAGATTTTCCTCTAGGGACGTCAGGGATATTTAACATTTTTTCACACCGTGTTCATTCCATGCTTTCTGATGAATATTAATCTGATGGGATGTCAGTCAAGATCTCGTCTGGCACCCATCTGATTCAGAATACACAAAAACTGTCTAGAAACCGTCGAAAAAAAACAAAAACTATATATAAAACAAGGTTGTATCGGTTCCCAATGAACCTGCAGCTTAGAAATATGTAATCACACATTGTATATAATAATACCATGCCTTATACAAATGTAGTTAACCATTTTCACAATGTTTTAAGTCCTCTCAAGGATATAAGGTGCGAACGATTTTTGAAGGATAGCATTCCGCGCCCAAACCGAAATGCGGGGGGGGGGGGTTGATGCGAATGACCTGAATACGTGAGAATAAATACAAACAGAACGCGACATATGCGTAATGGCGACGAATGATATTCAAATCCGTATCTGAAGGGAAGGTAATCAGAACAGTAAAAGCTATTAGAAATCAGGCCGCGATCAGGCTTGCAATTCCAGACGGGAAGTCGCTGTGAATGGCAAATACGTTGCAACTTTATATCAAATGCAGTTCCTGAGTTTGCACTTGTACATGTGTAATGAGCAAATTATATTTGAAAAAAATATGGTAAAAAAGAGAGTTATCCCATTCAAAAAGAAAATAACGAATAATTGAACTTGACAGTTTCGTCGGCGGTTTGTAGTATAAATGTAGTGATTCTAAATTTCAACCCGATTTTGGGGATGGCAAAGGATCAATCAGTACGGTATTCCAAATACTTAATTGATACTGGTATAGGGAAGGGAAAAGTAATAGGGTTCGCTATTCCTTGTTATTTCAAAAAGTCCCATTAAATATTGCATGTCGGACAATGACTGTTATCAATTATTTTCAGAATAGCGAGCCTGAGCATTTTCGAATAGCAAACCATTACCTTTCAGGACCTTCAGGAATCGGGCGGAAAAACGTTGTGCATTCATAGTATTAAAGATCTTATACGACTATAATTACGTTTTGTTTTGTTTTTTTCAGTCAGAAACACTACTAAAAGGCCACCCGTAATATAATATGCGCATTATTCAACAAAGTTAGTTAAAGATAGTGTTGATATGAGACTATAATCGAGAGGGCGCAAACAGTCTGAAAACTAATCCCACCAAATGCTGATCTAAATGCGTTATGGTAATCCGTGAGAATTGAGTTTGGACATGAGCTGTGTCAACATCAAACGCACAACGCCGGCGGCAATTATTCCTAACCAAGAGCACGTTCACCAAAATAAGCCTTACAATCTAAAATCTAAAGATTTAAAATCAATCTTAGAGGATTGCGGCTAGGGACAATTGATTTTTAGAGCTAAAATTTTAAATCTAATAGAACCGAAAATTGTAATAAATTTAATTTAACCCTTTTTCTTGAATACGTTCGTTGCCATTTCTCCTTGGTGATAATAACTTAATATACCAAATAATGTAACCACTTAATTCTTTATTACGAATCAGTTAAACTAACAAACATACAAACCATTAAATTGAAAATAACAATTACCGGCCTCTACAAAGAAAAAGACACAGGAAGCGCAACGAATTTTTTTAAGCACGGCTGTATTGGCCTAATCGGATAAAATTTATTTGTTGTAAATTCATCATTAATAAAGGTATCAGCCATTATCATTCTATCTGAAATACAGTTTTAGTAAATAGGAATGGATGGAACCACCCCACCCATAAATTTTTCCACAGTGCACCCTACTGGAGAAAAGAACTTTGATAAATTGAAACAACACACAAGATAAAGGCGGTCACCACCTAATAATCTAATTTCCCAGACAGGGGAACCAACCGTAGTAAATCATCAATTGGCAAAACTTTTTTAACCTAGGGAGACATACCCCACCCCTGACGAAATTACCCCTGATACCATGTCCAGTTAAAATAACTCTAGATAATGGCTAATACCAATATGAGCATCATAACCTAAATTCATCTGTGCTGTCTTGTGCATACAAAAGTTGCTCCGATGAGAAAACACCTGGAGGTTTGAAGATCTTCGGGTGTATACCCTGGAAGTTACCGAACATTGGAATAAAAATTACGTTAGTAATTACATAGTGCATAAGACTATATTCAAAACTCACAAACACCGCCACAATAGTTATGAGCTTGTGACCAGTGAAATCAACGACCTACCCCCTCCCTCCCCCCCAAAATTAAGCTATACAACTAATGCTATTACAGTACCATGTTTAATGGCGTTGCTGCACACCCTGACAGACCCCTGTGGATATTCAAAGAGTGGGGATCTGATTGAAATAAATTAGGGCATTTTACCACATTTGTCTGAGACATGACAAGCCCCATCAGTTGGATGAGTACAATCATACTCAAATATGGTCTATCACCAACCTACGGGTCTTCCTGACTGAAAAATATCCAAATTTAACCAATACTCTGTTGTCACCCTCCAATTGCTCTCTACAAATTTTGTGAGCCCTCTTATTATGTTGCGCACATTGCGCTTCCTCTCCATATTGATGTTTCATCATCTCTTCCGCCTAAACAAAATATCAGACCAGATCAATCTGGTGTTGGGTAACAGCCTCCTAATACCCTTAAGATTTTCTTTTTCCACCCTATCCCGAATTTCCCAAGTGGCAAAATGCCTAAAAATGGTCATTTGGTGCCTAGGTGTAGGATAAAATGTGGTTTGGAAAGGATTTCTATACAGCATCCTTGATAGTCGGTTTACCATCCTTCCACACTTTAGCGCCCACTCACACAAGCCACTCCACACAACATACCGCCACCATGTAGCCTGGGGATTTTTGGAGTTTCCCTTCCCTGCGCGTTTGCCAATCGAGTCAACCAACCCCCCACGTGTTGGTGTATGGTCTGCAAAAAATAAAAAACTTAAAAAACAAACACGCCAAAGTACATTTCCAATAACCTTAGTTAAAAATATGGAGTTTTACTAAAACTACAATAATGTGAATCGAGGACACTTCCGGCTACCAGACTGGCTATTTCCTGAAAGGAAGCAATAAACTGCAACCTTTAATTCAATGTCCACCTAGGTAAAGAACAAATCGTGTATTAAGACAAAAGATTGATCGGATATGCTACTCAAACAAGTGACTTAGAATGACTTACTCAAATACATACATTAATTAACATCTGATAAAGTCGAAAAGGCTGAAGACTTCACCTACAAATGTCTTAAGTCACTCGCCCTCAGAAAACCCACTAAGCTGCTGCTTGCTGTCGCAGCACCCACTCCTAAAACTATGTGAACTAAAAGAACTCGGAGAAAAACCCAAAACGCCTTACCCCCAATCTTTGAGAATTTTTGAAATTGGGTAAAATAATTACTCACCACTTAAATGTAAAAATAAAGGTCCTGTCCCCTTGGTCAGACTCAAATAATGCAGCAAAATCTGCCACAGGACATAAAATAGGATTTGAATGAACCCTGATTTGGAAGTTGAAATTTTTGACCCCTTTGTCGTTTTTGAATACCTAATCTTAAGAGACAATAAAGAGCCCGAAATGTGCGATCCTCAATTTGCAATTAATTTAAATTCATCTCCCCGATTGCCAAACCCAGTTCTAGCGAATTCCCCTACTCTTAGAAAACCAAAAAAGGCTAGGCTAATAAAGCAGCAGCCTTAAACATGTTGTCCTCATAAGAGGAAGTCACAGCGCCTTTGTAGATACCTACTAATTTTTTCTAGCAACATGGGAGTTGCTCTTGAATTTTGTCCTTACTGCAACCTTCGGCAACCTTCCTTCTAAGTCTTTTTTACCTTTTCTGTAGGATGTAGGGGCCCCGCATTGACATTATTTCATGAACGGTGCTGACAAATGCCAATTATTGTAGATGGAGCAAAATTTTCAATTTATAAATATAAACAAACATTAAATTTGAATGCCAGGAGCTGGCCACAAGACTGTAATTGAATTGATCCTAAAATCAATAAATTTTTCAATACATCTCTTCCCTAATTTGACCACCCAGTCCCGAAGCCAGTGATGATGCAATAACGTTGGGTGTTTTCGAGCGCTACAGAGTCCAAAGAAAGGACCTTCTACATCTGCTCCTGGTGCTAACATTCTTAATCTGGAACGACGAGACCGCCTCTGGAAACGTGACAATGCATCCGCTATGTGATGGGTTCAATGCCTGCCAATATGCCTAAATGCTAAATTAAGTCAAGCACTGCAACACAAACAATCTTATCAGTTTTCATATTTTGGGGCACTTGAAGATTGCTTATGATAAATTCACAACGGTGATGTTGTCGGACCTAATAATAACCCTCTTACCTTGAACTGGTGTCCCCACAAACAACAGCAACCCAGTATTGAAAAATTCCAGCCAACCGATTGATTTATTTCTGACACTAACATCTGTCCACCGTCCCCTGGACCATTTCCTCCTTAAACCCCTCCCAAAACCTATTCCCCCCCCCTAAGCATCTGTATAAAAAACAGTAACTCAAAAATCCTCAAACCAAGCTTGATCAGGACAGATTGCACTGCCATTAAAATGCTCAAGAAAGCAGCAACCATGGTTTTCAAGATCCTTCTTCCCTACAGTTAATTCTAATTTGCACCACGGTTTCTGGATACCACAAGTCAGATCAATTAACCTCCGTAAGAAGGCCCTGCCATGTGTTACAACAAGCAGCTTTGCAAAACAATGACAGGTCCCAATGATGAACTGCAACTCAAACGCAATGGAAACTTGATGAAGCTTTTAAAGTCGCCAAACTTTCTTTTAATATCAGTTAATTTATATTTTGCGGAATAACTACCAATTGCCTAATTGAATCAATTTCTAAAGCCTAAATAAGGTGAGTTAGTTGCTTGGTCGCTTTTTTTCCGATACAAGGCAGGGGAGCAAGAAAGCCCCATTGGAAGATCCTGTCCACAAAATACTTATCCCCCCCCTTCATTTCTAGCAACTGAAAATCTTCTTGGATTTATTGGTACAAGCCTAATTCCGATTCAACATCTGCCTTATCTCATGAGGTCGCCCTTACCAATTGCGATCACCACCATCTGCAGGCGCTAAATCAAACTTTGATTCCAAAGCTTGCATATTTAACAATGCAAACATCAGGGCCTATGCCATCATTCTCCGAACTGACTGCCAACAGGAAAAGGACAAATGTGAATAGATCGAAATTTACCAGTTTCCGATTTGGGAACAGCCTATCGGAGAAATCATCAAATTAGAAATCGGAAAATTTTGTGAAAAAGGGCCTGCCATCGCTTCAATTCAACCTCTTTCATGACTTTTGCTAATGCCATTTCTGGATCAGCATTAACAGATTATCAAATTTGGTGAACTCTAAAAGTCTCACACCCTGAAACCCTAATTAAAACCAAAAAGAAAACCATTGTTGGATCATATGTCTCCGAACCAGAACCGGAAACGCGGGCCGCAAATAGTTTCTAATCAAATGTGCATATCTTATATTTCCAAAGCACGGTTTGGGATGCGCCTCTCATAAATAAGAACAAAATAAAAAATGCAGAAAGTCCAGGAATAGATTGAAGTAATCATTTTGTTTTGGGTTTATTAGACTTTTCCAACAATCTGCCCCCTTGAGATACGGCAAGCGCCATGCCATGCTCCTTCTAATCCATCCTGTTGTTTTCAAGGATTAGCTTTTTTCCAAAACCACGCGAATCAACATATTCCCCCATTTATAATTTTGGATCTCATATTCTTTGTGTAGACCACCCCAATGCGGCACAAAACAGACATAAGTGGTGAAAACCCAATCTGTTGTTGATATAGGACAAACATAAGATGAACCCCCTGAAATACAGAGCTAGCAATGCATTTGACATATGCATCAATAGGTTGGACATATTTAAGACTGATCACCAACAGCAGCATAGTACCTGAAGTAGAAGCTGAACAATTATTTACATTATACTGTAACACTGACACTGCTGGTGTACCCGTTGCTACTGTTGACATAATGAGGGGGGGGGGAAGAACTGCCTGTAGGAAGGGGAACAACATGTATTAGCCATATTACCTAACCCTGAAGTAACAAATGAAGTACAACCAGCATTCAAACATGTCAAAGTAACATTACTAAATGAACTAACAACATTTGCAGGGCATACATTTTATTGAAAATTAACCTTGCAATAATGGTCGGCTAACAACCTAGGATGCTGCACTCCCCCAAGTGACTAGTCTGAAGTGGGCTAGGAACCTGAACTGCCATCACTACCACTCAAACCTTGGCTTGGTTGTTGATTTCGCTGTTTGTGGTTTGCATAGGCTGCTGTATCTGCTGGGTAGCTGATGTTGTTGTGTTGTTGATAACAAACCCACATGTCCCAACTTGCTGAGCTGGGCGCCTTAACCAGTTGATTAACCTGTCCCCCCATGAGGCAATGGTTTGCTGATTTTGATTAGACCAGCCCTGTTGCTGAGTAATTTCTGTGTTGATTTTTATTGACCATCCCTGCTGCCTATAGGTAATTGCTGTTTGGTTGATTCTGATGGACCCTTCCCTGCTGCTGAGGCAATGTTGTGTTGTGTCCTGATTGTAGGCTGAGTGACCTGTCCCTGCCTGTGTTGAGACCTTGATTGACCAGTCCCTGCTGTTGTTGATTTTGACTAACCAGCCCCTGCTGCTGATGTAATTCTCGGTGGTGTGTTGGTTGTTGCTGACAGGATTGTCCCGCGGTTGGCGTACTGAACTAGAACCACTTGTCCCTAACACTTTGACCCATTAGATATCACTTACTACCCTCTTCACTAGGTAGAAGAACCCATATTCGCATCGCGTTTGCTTGTGCCCGAGTTTTGACGTACATTAGATGTTTGGGCGACATACCAGAACGTACTCGGCACGTGTATTTAACCCTAACCCGTTCTCAAGTTTGAAGATGCCCGTGGGGTCTGTTTGTAGACTTCTTACGACCCATGCCGAGCGATAATTCAATCAAAAGTCTGCGGAACCAGCTGCCCGGATGCGAATGATCAAATCCAAAACAAAATTCCAGTAATCAAAACAAAGAACGCACGACAACGTAACTACCATGCCAATGTATCTTGAAAATTTCCGTCGTGAAACGTAGTGAATACACTTTAAAGAGACACTGGCAACATGGATGGCGGCCAAGAAATCCCAATATCAAGAGTCGTCGTCCTTGTTTAACACGTAAAAGCGAATCATACGAAAAATTCTGAATTTTTTATATGTTTGTCAAGGATATTTCTTCTTCCAAAACCGTTGGAGTTGAAGAATCCAACATCCCTGGAAGGGGTTATTTCGATTTTTTTGTACGAATAACGAACGAGATGAGTCGAGTGGGTCATTGGAAACACTCATGACCGACCCACATCAAAGCACCCAAATTGGTTTATACAGCAAACTAATGAAAATTAACACAACCCAAAATTAGCAAATTTTAACATCGGGGAATTATTATGTTTTCAGGATCCTTTAAAGCAATAACGGGGCACAATTTTTGAAGAGGGTCCCCAATTTTCCGGATAATTTTTGAGAGTTTTTTGCACAGTTGCATTGGTAAAATTACTAGTAACATACCTGTGAATGGTAGAGCTCACCATTCTCTATGTACGCAAAAGAAGGAATTTTTGTAATTAAGAATAATTATATCGGAGATCTCCGATAATAATTCAACGTGCTGCTGGGAATTCCCCTTCCAATGAAATAGCCGGGAAATGCTCCATGTACGTGTCTACGCTCATCCATCAGTTCTTCACTGGTTCCGGCAGGCAAGGTTAGAGGTCATTTTCGTAGGTGGCCCCCCCCATTTCCATCCTGGACGGACTAAAGATTTGGCATTTCCAGCTCCGCATTAAATTACAATCAAGATCCCGATTCTATTATAAAATCGCTTATTTTACGATAAATGGACATTTTAGCATTACCAATCGCAGGTATATTTACTAGCCAATTATACCAAACACAACTTGGGTGCAAAATCGCAAATTTTGAAAATTGGGGGGCGCTCTTTAAAAATGTGATGTATCTTTAAGACACTGGGTGAAGTCGCCTCTCTAAGGAAGCTTTTTTTCCACAGCCTAAGACCAATTACAAGTACTGATCTGTCACCAAAAGCTACGCTTGGTACGAGGATAACAAACCTTGTAGCCTGCGTCTTGTTCCATTAGAATTACTATCCAGCACATCATACAAATTTAGACCATCCGTGAGGTATGAATGGATCCTGTCCGTGAAAGACTTATACAATAAGAAGATTTTGTGTGCTGAAACGTTCATTGACAGGGCAACCAATGAAGAGTGGTCAAAAGTTGTAACGAACTCTGGTTTCCCGACGCATGAGAATACAAGCGAGAAGCTTGATTTTGGTAAGCACGGAGCCTTTTGTCACCATATAAAAATGAATTGGCATAGTCCATGCGGGACAAGACCAAAGATCGTACAGCATGGTTGCAAGCATCAAAAGTGATAAACCTACGAATACGCCATAAATTACGAATGTGGTAATTTACACTCTTACAGATAGCTCCAATCTGATTGGACATACTCATGGTGGAATCAAACATGACCCCAAGGTTCTTTACACACACAGATGCAGGAACAGAGATATCACCCAGATCTAACCTATTGGAGGTAGCTTTTTCAAAACATAGGGCGTGGCAAACACAATAAATTCTGTCCTTTCTTGATTCATCTGAAGCATATTATTTGACATCCAGGTGTTTATTTCTGATATACATAACAGCTTGACGATTTTTAAGAGCATGCTCACAATCACAGAAAAGTTGAGTATCATCAGCATACGAGTGAGGGTTAACATCATGATCCCTAATAATGTCACCGACTGGATGGGTATACATAATGACACCTTGCAGGCCTACAATGGAGCCCTGAGGAACAGAATAGTTGAAAATATGCTGCTTGATCTAAACCAGGCAAGTTTAGTGTCTATGATACCAAATTAAAACTGATTCCAAGCCTTTTAATCACATATCATGGTCAATGGTATCGAAGGCATCACTCAAGTCAAACAATACAAGCAAGACAGTACAGCCTTATTAGCATCCAAGAAATGAAGGATGTAATTTCTAACCCTGAGAACAGCTGTCTCAGTGTAATGGTGAGATTTGTGTATGCAGATTGCAAGATCATGATCGCCAACATGCTATGCTATATTACTTCAACGTTTGGCAATGAGTTTGATACATCTTGCAGTTACTGTCCATTTTCCCTATTCACTGTGCACACAGTGCATTCAATAGGCCTATGACCTGTCATGCGTACTCTGTGCTTAACGCATAGGACATGAGAAAACTCACGTCGTTGCGACAAAAGTGCTCAAGGGATTTTCTTGGTAGAAGCTCTAATTGTAGAATATATTATCATAAATAACATATGTGAATTTTATTATGATAGAACATTCAGAAAAATCCGAAAATGGTTAATTTATAAAGAGTGGTATTTTTGTAGGGTATAATGCTAACTCTATGGCAAAAATCACAAGTGATTGCTGGGCGTATTCAAGAGGGCGCCATGGACAAACGGTTAGAGCTATACTCTTCGTAGAAGCTGACAACCAAGATAATCTTATTCTCTACATGGTGATGTAATTTGGTTGACATACGGTGCTGAAAAAGATCCGAAACGACCATTTCTAACAAGGCTTCCAACATGTGTAAAAACAGGCCTTCTCGCCAATGTTCATGCACACAGTGTGTGGGTAATCGCTCATCCATAGCATGTCATTGACCAGTGATTGGATGGTGCCCTGTGAAGTGGGAATCATTTACATACGATCAAACTTATGAATGGATTCATGTCACAATGATTTGGTGGGTGGGCAAAAGGTCGAGACCCGTTTACAGTGGACACTAACTGCACTATGATTGGCAGCTCTTAAGTACATTACGATCCAAAGATAGTTTCTAAAGTACAGGGATAATGATAGTATGCATTAAAGTTCAGGTTCTGTTTAATGAGCCAGGAAGGAAGTGTGTCCACAGATTTTGTACTAAACTACAATAAATATGAGTAAACTTCTTTTTTAATCAGCCTGTACTTGTAATGTAATTTCCGTAAACATTGTAATCAATATTTTAAAAAAAACGGTTCTCAAAAACAATTGTGAACTCATTTGTGTGGAAATGTCCCCGTGTCTCTTTAACGCCATAGACAACCCTTTTTTATACAAATTCCAGCCATGTTTGCGTGAATAGGCGTATTACGGTATTCCCTATTAGAGAGCCGTCGTTGCACGCGTGTTTGTCTCTCTAAAATGGCTTGATTCCTTCCTGTTGTGCATCTCAGTTTGTGTTTCTATAACACAGTATCTCCATTATATAGAGTAGCAAATAGTGTACGTCCTTTCTTTACAAATGGCATTCCATCGTAAGAACTTAAAATAATATGTCTGTAACTCATCTAAGAGCTGCAATTAGATCAGTTGACATGTTCTCAAAGCTAACAACTTCTATATGTACATATGTATACTTTGCGCACATTCCAATTCGCTGCAAGGTTTATTTCATGTGCTTAAGAAACCTAAGCGACTTTTAAAGATGCATATCAGACTCCTTAGGTTTTATGTTGTAATAGATTCCTAGATATAAGGATATGATAGTGCAGTGCAAGTCCACTTTACTGTATCGTTTATTCGGCTAACATTAAAAGTAATCCGTTTCTCTTTTAAAGAGCGTAGTACGAAATAGGTGGTTTAAATGAGTTTACTATGTTTCTAAAACGTTTACTCCTTACTTCTATGTAAATATAAGATGTCTGCTTTTGGCTTAATTGTAACATGATAAAACAGGTTAAATCAACGTTGAAGTAGGTCGAGCGGACAGACCAGCAGCTACGCAGGCTGGCAATTACCACATTATTTGCAGGTGGCACTATTCGAATTGATGTTTAAGCTTTATCGGAGATGATTTACACGCAAGAAAGTCTGAATGGTAATCTCCGATATGACAGGATCTCATAAAATAAGACCAAACAGATTGGCTTATATCATGGATATTACTTGCCTTAAGTTGTGTGCTTAACTTAGGCTCCTGTCCTCTACGTAACGGCAATTACTATTACGGCACGTACCATTACATTCCTGGTCAAAAAGAAGAAATATCATGTGACTGGCCTTAAAGGTCAGACGCCCGTAAGTGGTCACAAAAAGTCCACCGCCATTGCTTAATAATCGCCGAGTTTAACCCCATGCAACTTAATAACAATAAGTTACCTTTGCTTATTGAAAAAAGAAAACATCTATTGCACGGTTAAATGAAACATTCAATTCTCCTATCTTGACACTTTTTCAAATTCAGTTGGCCTTAGGCTTAGCCTTTTGTTACATCAATCTTTTGATGAACTAACTATGTACTACCCCGGCATGTCCAACTGGCTATATGGGAATGACATGTACTTGTCATAACCTTGTCAATACATTAGGACTAGAAGCAGCAAGAAGCTCTTAATTAGAAGTTTTCTTTATGCTGAAAAAAATCATTTATGACCAAAATTGCCCACAGTTTATAGCGAAAAGTATGATGCCACGTTGTGCGCAGGTTCATTTCAACTTGTCGTCTGATCGTGGCTAAACGTTTGCGTCATTGGGCAAGTTACTTAGTTTCAATTTTGACTCAAGCTACAATTAGTAGGTTAGTATTCACGTTTTGGTTGTATTGATGTTTTGTGTAATAAATAACCGGGTAAATTAATGTACCACCCCTGTTCTTACTTGCGTATTTGGAAAATACTATGCAAAAATTCTCAGTGTGCACTTAATTGTTTCTGCTAACCCCAAATTTAAATCGGAAATGAAATTAAATTAGGCGAAGGAAATATTTTGTGTTTTAGACTGTTGTTGATGCGAGAAAGAAAATGTACAGTCTGGTTGATTGCATGGAAAAACAGGTAATACCAAGTAATGAAGTACTAAATCTGAAAGCTGATTGTAAATGGATGTATCCAGTAATAATATTGTAGTAAAGCGGTTACGAAATACACGAAAATTTGCCGCACTTCAAGTCCCAGTCAACCCTAACACAAAACACAAATTCACCATGTACGTAAAAAACTCAAGCCAAGCGAGTTTAAAGAATTATGTGCAACGACAATCAGTTTGTATTGCGTTTGGATTTTTATCGTATTCCCAAAACTTAAAGGTCTGTGTATCCAGAAAGCGGAAAAATAACCAATAGCTTATTTCTTTCAATATCAGTTTCCTAATGTAGTGAGAAGCAAATATCAAAAGTCCCCAAGCTTCCTCCTTGTTCTATGTTGAGGAATAAGTGTATGGTTTAATACATTTAAAGAGAAAAATTTTAGATAATTCAACTGAGCTAAATCATTGACTATTCATTTCTTCCAGTCACAACGAATTAAGAAAATGTTATACTTCTCCATCTTTTGATCTTGTAGTTTTTAGGAATACAGCCAACATTTGTTCAAGGTCATGGGTAAAAATTTTCAAAACCGACCGATTTTCATTACTAATTTCAATTACCTGTATACAATATGTACCGTCATATAGGCAAAAAAGGTTTATATTCCTCCATTTAGAAATATATTGACCTTACAGGGAGGCAGCTTGTGACCACCCACAAAAGCTGTAGTATCTGTCATAATGAAACCATTTATAACTATGCAATGAAATTACTTCAACTGTGGAAATATATCTTTCCATTTATACAACAACCAGACGCACAGTGGACACCACTTTTGAATGTGTCCCGAGCATTTTGAAGCTTTTACCGACCCCCCCCCCCCATGACCTTGAACCAGTTATTTCCTCTGCTAATCAACCATAATGCAGAGATAGGGCAAACTTATTCCTTTTTAATCCTAATACATGATACAATGATACAAACGTGTAATTTCGGAAAGTTGACCCCCTCTAACAAACTTTAACCACCCTATTCTCATAGCACAAAGGGAAACTTTTTATGTTGTTCCTCATTCGAAAATTGTAGCTATCCTGAAAAAAATCAGGTATGACTAATTTTTCAGTTTGTTTTTCTACTACCCATGGTCGCATGATGTGTGTCATGAGGACTTTGAATTGATCACAAAGCCGAAAATTTTAAGCTACAATTAGTATTTTTATATTGTCCATTACAAATGGCATGAAACATCCTCGGGATAGACCATCCACAAGGGTCACAAGGACTAATTCAATAATTAACGGTGTATGTGGAAGATGGGGGAAAGATAACAGGAACACTCAATTTTCGTTTCATCACAGGCAAATAGTGGGGGACTGTATTGCAACAGATTCCTTATGTGAGTGTGCAAATATGTATAAAATTGTGAATTGTTGCACATAAGTACTTTTCATTTATAATCAAAAAATTGATGGAAGCAACTTGCACACTCCTTCCTGTCCCCCAGCTTGGAGTTTCAAGGTTACACAGCGGTAAACTTTTTGAAAGTGTTCCGATTGTGTTGAAAACCCACACCATGATGTTTGTCTGGTTCATTGATTACAAAAATGTGATAATTTGTACTACCTATTATTTATATTGTGGAATTATAGGTAAAAACTTTAAAAATGGTGGAAAACAAGTCCATTAGTTTTACAGTGATCCAAAAAAATTTACAGTTACGCCAATTTTTGTAAACTTGGTTCAAAATTATTGGTTTAGGCTCATATAAAAGAATTATGGAATGGTTTTTGACTACCCACTTGGTTTTGGTTATTAACCAAAATGGCTACTAAGTCAAAAGCTATTGGCAGCTACTGGATTCTATTGACCTGTAGACCTATTTTGTTGGTAACGTAAGCATTTACGTATTAGGCAAAACTAGTCTTAATTTCAATATCTTTAAGATCTAGAGAACATTTGCAAGACGTTTTATACCGTGCAATCAAAGCAACTTTTAACTTTTGACCCATGTACACGCGAAATTGACTTTTTCACCATTTTTAACAGTTTTTAACCCCCCGTAACGTCCGACTATAAGCTATATATAGTGTAAACCATACCTTTTCGGAATCCACTGTAACCAGACCAACATCATGGTGTGCTTTTCACCAACAAACAGTCGGAGCTATTTTAAAATTTGGCCCCTGGATAATTGAAAACCAAGCTGGGGGTCCATTGGGCAAGTGCTTCCATCAATTTATGGATTATCAATGCCTAAGTACGTGTGTGTCAAAAACTCACCATTTTATCCGGAAGCGCACACTCTTTAACTACAGACAGTCCCCTGCTAAAAGTAGGAGGACAATTAGGCAACATGCAGATGCAGTATTAAAACTAGTAAAAAAGTTCCCCTACGGTAATAACGATGGAGGTCCCTAACGTGCATACAGAATGGCATGGCCACCGCGCCATTACCATTTCCCTTCGCAATTTTGAACGTAAAGAAATCCATTATATTTCCATCAACACAACACCAACTTCTTGACATATTAATATCATAAAGAATATCTTAAGCCTCTGGTAAAGTACGCACATAAAAACTGAAGTAACCGAAACCGTTTTCAATGATTTACCCATAAAAAAAATATACCGTTTACTTGCAAGATATACAGAGTTGATTACACTATTTCAAATCAATGTTCTTTGAGGCCGAATATACTATAGGACTCTTTGGAATGATAGTTAAGGGTCACCATACATTGACCCGATTTTTTTGTACTGCTTCTTTTTTTTTCAATCTACGGTAATGTTGTAAAAAGGGACATATTTAACCATTAAACCGGGCAGGTTGTTTTTAATATACTTATCTGCATATGCGGTCTTCTTTATAAAACCTATTTAATATTTTGGACGACACTAAATCCACTACATAATAACCCAGGGTTTTTAAAATGGCCTACCGAGTTCGGTGATTCTTGTTTTGTTTAGTCTGTAGGTACCCGGCGTTAAAACAGTGGCAAGATGGCGACCTGAAATTTCTTAATTTCTTGTCTTAACACGTCCTCAGTTCTTTTAGTGATTCGACCACCATGTTCGTCCACATTTTGAACTTCGAGAGAAACACTCCCAGTACAATTGTGAATCCTTTGCCGGATTAAAGGGCGATCTTTTGCCTTTATTTGATCATTGCATTATTTTAACATTGTTAAGGACAAATATTCACTGGTTGCGAATCCTGTCTTACGAAACGGTAATGGTTGAGTAGGTGTGAGGGGTTGTACTGGGGGATGTTTTTACTCACTGGTGGGGTGGGGGTGGCCGGCAAATTGATTCAGTCCTGTGAAGACTTGAACCTGTTGCCTTACTCAGATTGTGGCATTATGGGCCCTGGCAAGTGCCTTTTGTTAATATCCACTGAATGGTTAGCCCGAGTTTAAGAAGAGGACACCACTGTAACATTACGTCTGATTCATATGTAAAGACATCATTTTCACAAATACAAATCAATAAAATACAACAAGCGAAATATCCACTTTATCCATTAAATCATGTCCTTATATTGGGAATTGAGGTTTTTCTTGCATAAAACGACTTTGTTTTGAGTGTTTTTGCAAAGAGCCGTGGCAGTTGGACTACTCCTTGCATAGAGTATGTGACTTTGTGTGTTAACTTTTGTTAAACACTTGTCTTAAAATGGCTTTTCACGTGATTTGGTCCTGTTGGCCAAACGACCACAGTTTCATAGGGGATAGCACAATGAATGCGGTTTCGTATATTGTCAAGGCTGTTTTTTTGTGGCATGTCCTTAGGCACTGACATGTTGGCTTTTGTGCGTCGATTTCCAATACATTTTGACGTTGTGTGCATATTGTAGCTTATTAAGGTGTTTGGTGTAGGCTAGTAGGTGGTTTGTGTGCTTTAAAGAGCCACGATTATGTGAGCATGCTAACTTGGAACCAAGCCGCTAAGTATCACGGGTAAGGCGGCATTTTATTCACCTCGTTCAAGATATTGCCTAGGACTGAAAACTTTCGCCCACTGATCTACTACCGCATTAACTGGTTTTGTGTTTCTACAAGGTTCGACATAATGAATAATTCAGTTATTTTCAATTTCTCATCTCAATATCTATTACTTTTTTTTTTTTTTTTTTTTTTTTTTTTAATATTTAGTTTTGTTGAAAAAAAACTTGTAAACTTACTATTAATATTATTTTTGAGAAGAAAGAAAGAATTGTTTTATAATTACCTTTAACATGCCAGTGCCACACTACTAAACCCCTTTTGGGAAGAATATCATTGACCATTATGAGGGAGGTATCTATGCATTTACCCAAAATTTTGTTTTACTGTGTAAACCTCATTGGAATGGGAAAAATGGGAAGGTGTACAAGCGTTTCATATAGTTTGGGTTTGGTATGTCATGAAACATTTTCCGGTAAAATTATCTGTTCTAAATTGATTTTCTTGCCGGTTTTCATTCAACAGAGACCCAGACTGGATCAGAAAATGATGGGGTTTCATATTTTCAGACTGCCTGCCCCTTGTTACGAAGTAGGGAAACTGTGTACTACCAGTGACAATTTGAAATCGAATCAAATTGTGTTTTAATGTATATTAACATGTGGATCTTCTTATAAGGATTAGAGAAGTATAGTATTTGTGTCAATGTTTCCGACCTTTATGTTAAAGCGCCTATATGCCGATAATGTTTCAAGGGTCTCCTGGGGAAATGTACCCAATGGCTTAGATTTTTGTTGAAACTGGTGGATAAGGTTGTTTTTATTGTCTCATAGGACAAATTGTATTATTTTACAGTGTGTGACATTTTGTTGGCTATTACATAGCAAAATGAGCAAGTGTTTACCATGGTCATTGGGGGTCACAAAACTTTCCCTGGATGATTGCAATGGTGATGGTCCACCAATCAGCACCCTTTCAACATTATCGGAGTCCATTTTACCCCAGGGTGACCTTTTTTTGAACCCTTATGGGCTATACCGCTTTACTAGGGTTGGAACCTACGGCAAATATATACTTTTTTTAAATCCTTGTAAGGAAACGAACGCGCTATAGTTTACCGATATTGTACGCGATAGTGTACATAACAACACAATTTGACTCTGATTTTTCTATTTTAATTCCCTGTACTAACTTTTACACCCTCTTTAATAAGGGGTCGCAGTCCGAAAATTTGAACACCATCATATCATTTTCTGACAGTTAGGCCCTATTGAAACTCAACAGCAACAAAATCAATTTTAGCATGAACATCCTAACTGGAATACCCACCAACCACACTGATATCAGCTTCATTTTTCAAGCTGCTTTCTTTTTCTTTATTTTTTATGAATCTGTAGTTTTACAGAATGGGTATTACGATTTATGTCGAAGTAGAGTAACGGTTGAATGAACAATGTTGTGATACAGGGTCATCACATTCATGCACTTTTTTGATAAACCCTGTATATGAAATACCAATCACAACCGATCTTTGTTGCATAACTGAGATGGTGTCTCTCAATTGCTGACCTCCCTATTATACTAGCAACAGAGATTAGAATACTTACATGCCAATTGACTTATATGCAGAGACTTTATTTTAGGTCAGCATTCACATGGGTTATCTAACTTGGCCACAACGAAATAAAAAATATTCTTTCAGATAAAATTGTGTAAAGTCACATGTAAACAATAACCATACAGTTTGCGCAATACGTTTTGCAAAATCAACCTTAGGCCTGTCATTATATTCCAGAAGAATACATTCTGAGTTTTTTCTGACCAAAAAGCTATTGATCAGATGTGGACATACATTTGTGTTTGTGATGGATCGGTAATTTCAAGATTCAGATCCATTTGTTTTGCATTTTAGTTTAAAAGAGGTGACACACTATTCCGGTAGTGGTCGGAGTGGAATTAACATACATCCTCCCGGTAATTTTGATCCTAGGCTTTAATAACCAGATTTAAGGTAGAGTGTGGCAACAGTAGTCTCTCGGCCCTGATTGGGAACGGCATGGTGATAAGGCTCCCACCTCTTGGTAAATCCAGTTCTTGACATTAACGTGAACCGGCGAAATTGTACATGAACGCAAAAACTGTCCAGTCAAACTGGTTTTGCATTGAAGTCTAATCTGATTGGAGGCAATCGCGAAGCCGAAGATATTATTCTTGCAGGAGAATTAAAAGTTGTTTGATTTTGAAAATTCATAGAGAATGGAATCTTTTATCAAGGGAGCTGTAATTTGAATAACTCTGAACTGGAAATCACAATGATTGGACTATTACTAATATGCGAAATTCATTAATAAAGGTGCAACGAGAAGATTTCATATATCAGGTGTCCCAAAAAAAAATCGAAAGCACTGTTTTTGCCCTGATAGTAAAGATTTTCATCAAAAATAACACTACCTGAAAGATTAAGCTGAGAATGTTTTCTTTTGTAGCAACATTTGAAATTTCTTCTAATTTCGTATAGGAGCAGATACGAACTTCAGTCTATTTTTTATATGTGAACTTTAAAGCAAATCAGAAGCGCCTTTTTCTCCTAACTTTTAAGGCTGACTCAAAAATTTCAAAATACAAAATTTAATAAAATTTGAATTTGCCTACAGAATCTACTGAATCTCTTACTTTCTTGCGGAAATCAATAATCAGACCGCTCGGAGTCACCGTTCTGTCCACGACAAATCCAACAGAGGAATGCATTCCTTGCAAATTATCTTCCAAGATGGGTGTCCTACTGCAAATGGCTTGGCAACCGTCCCAATAGGTTTCACACACACAACAACTTCCCAAGTCCCAGCAGTGGGAGTGGCCCAACGTGAATTTTAAATGCTTTTGTAGTTGGCTCTAATTTCCTTTGAAATCGTCCAATTTGATCGGGAAAAACTTTTATGTAGCTAAGAAACTGTTCTATCCATGAAACTATATCACGTTTTCTTGAATGTGCTTTTTACCTTGAAAATTTTATTTCTGAATGTTGCACTTTTCAGATTACAGTCGATGGTGAAGTTGAGGCCGAGATCTTTGAATGTTTTGATATCTTCCCGATTCTGTCGAATGCGGTGCCAGATGTTATGTTTAAGACTACTACGTCGTCGTCTAAGAGTCCTATTTTCCCTTGTCATTCGTCATACTTTTTTCTGGAATGGAGGATGATGTCGACGTCCTGCCTGGAGATGTGCGCGCATTTCTTGGCGAACGCCAGTGCTTTCATGAGTAGGTCTTCTGTAATGGATGGATTTTACCCATCGACGTTACCATGGGCAGCTACGACGGTGTTGAATTTTGTGATATCATCGGCTTGTACATCCTCAACATCATATCCAAAAACTTCGACAAGGGGAAATAGCTCTTCCTCGGAGGTTTCTTTTGATATATGCCTTATTTTCCCCTTTACTCCTTACAAAGTAGGGGAAACAGGTCAACCCTTGAATGCACCGACCTTGAGGCCCACATTGGTAACTAAATTTTAAGACAGTGACAACTATTCCTTTTTTAAATCCTATTGCGCTACAACCATTTGCACCATTCTTATCCAGAGATCAGGGCAACTTAACATTTTGACCACTTTACCACGCAATTGACCCTTTTTTTTATTGAATTTTTTGCTGTAGATGTAATCGCTCAAAGAAGCCTTTTGTACTCGAGATGGGGGTTACAAATGCCTGCTAGCAAATCCCCATATAGTGCGGTGATGTGTTGTGTGTCCTGCACATCGAATCAGGTTAGGTGGCTACGTAGTGTTTTTTAATATTGATGGCACATTTATTCGATGTATGTTTTTTGACGAAAAAAATCCATGATCGTGTCTTCCTTCCGCCTGTGCGTGACGCAAAAAAACTTAGTCTAGATTATAGCAATTTGTATGTCAAAATTCTGAAGAGACGCGATGGTACGCTCAACCCTAAGTGTTCAAACCTACCCACAGTTTTGCTGTCGAAAAACGTTGTGTTAAGGCTGATCAGAGATTGCCCGAGGAGGGCGCCCTCAATTTTTCAAACAAATCTTTTTGCATGGTACATATGCTTGTCCTTATAATAATCCCTGTTGAATAGCTACACTCAAATTGAAGTCCTTATATAGAAAATTACAACTTTGTTACAAAATTCCGGATCCGGATTTTTGTTTAACCACAGTAACCCATGGAACTGTTATGTCAGAGATTAGCAGCGATAGCGAGAAAACGAAAATTTAGAAATGTCATTTTTAAACTTATAAATCAGGGATAAGTATGTAAAATTCCATATTTTTTTTTTTTTTAATATATTTGGTGAAAAAATCCAATAGTGAAAAAAATGGATGTTTTTTTTTTTTTTTTTTTTTTTTTTTTTTTAAACTTAAACATATATAGACATACAGCGATCATGTCCCAAAATCTACACTAACAGTCTGATTGTGGTTTACACCCTTACCGAATAAACAACATAAATATCTTTGTTTGAGAGGTCCAACTGTACAGGTCATGGCGCACTATGGGATGATGCTTAAAATCTCGGATATTCAAGAGAAAGGCTTTTTTGATATCAAGTCGGAATTTTGATACGCACGTATCTAAATTACAGGATATCAGATAAAAGGCCCTGCATTGTCTTTAATACACGGATTCAAGCCTACCACTTGCAGGTTCTGTTAGCACATCCATGCCAATACAAAATATCAAAATGATTTGAATTTGATGATTTTTTTCGATGTTTGGAATCACCAAATCCCTGCTTGTCCCTTTAACAGTATAAATACGAAAATCTGCTCATCTCAAACTTTGGAATTGAGCTTTAGGATTTTACCTAGTGACTATCTTTAATAATTACAGTGGACTTCCCCCCCCCCCCCCCCCCAAAAAAAACCCGCAACACTCGGTCCCAGCCCTCCATAGGGTTGAACAAAAGCACAGGACTACTTGTTCTTGTTGTAAGTAACATAGATGTAGCTAATGTTCCCGAAAAATGAATAATGATAAGAGGGACAATAGTTTTAAGATAAGGACCCCCAACCAGAGGGGTTGATCCCAATCCACAAGCAATTGCACCAATATGGCCTATTACTGTACTGTACAAAACTTATGTCAGTATCAAGGGATAAAAAATGTTCCAAAAGTTTAAGAAACCCCACACAGGACGTCCCATCATGCTTAAAAAGTCCCTAAGTACGAATGCTGTTGTGGGTGAAAATGAGCGTAGAAGTTAGGATTTTTTTGTGTTTAAGAATAGGATTGTTGTGGGATCACATGGACCATGTTGAGTGAAGTTCCCAAAAATGGTGCATTGTGGGATTGACTCCAATTACACTCTGAACCCCCAACCACCAATCACGTAAAGCCCGGCGGCCCAGAAGGTTTATTTAACGAAAAAAGCGCCGTAGCTGCGGACAGCATGGCTGAAATGGGGTTTATATCCACCATAATAAATATAAAAACATGCTGACGGGTCTGCGCGTGGCTTTTCCGAGTGAACAGCATAATGGGTAATAATCGAATCAGCACTAGTGTCAGTAACGATTTATGTAAAGAAAGATGTTGAATGGACCAAATAAATCAATTCTGTCACTCACAAATCTTCCCGGACGAGCCCCCATTTCTGGTATGTCTCGTGGACGTCAAAGTCAGAAAACCCTTTAAACACAAACAAATGAGCCTTGTGCAATGATCGAAATTTTATTACTAGCGGCCGATTTAAGGATTTTAATCAGATTGGTACAAAATGGTAGTCCAAAACACCATACATGCCATTATTCCAGGCGGTTAATTAAAAGAAGCGTTGCAGTTCAATGATGATATTGTCCTCAAAGCGAAGACTCCCAAAAGGACGCATGCAAGATAAACAAGGTAACAAAAATCCATTTAAATCCATCTAAGTTCGTAGCTTGTATTGTGTTCCAAGCAGTTTAAGACGACGGGGGTTTTCTTCGACGATATTAATATTCTGCAATACAACATCTAACATCTATCATCATCAGTCTGCTGCTAACGTCTACATTTAGGACACCAAACTGGAATCCCTTTTTGATTCTAAAACTCCGGTGGCATCCAACATATTATAAAATCCTGGCACTATGTGATGCACAAATCTACTATTATTGCAGATCAAGACTGGCTATAACTAGGCCTTACACTTAGAAAACTGTGTAGGACATTTCGCTGATTGAAGGCTGCTCATTAAATGACGTTGCGTGACGTCAGAATATTTGAGAAACAGACAGGTTGTTGAATCATTGGAAATTTGTATTTACATGTGTAGAAGCTGCATAAATTTCCCCACATGTGCAATCGTAAGAATAGGTGTAGCAAATAAACCATTCTATCATTGATGGCTACTTTCCGCGTCAATTATGAGTGAAGTTTCAGAGGATTTACTGCATCGTTCCGTATCTAGTTTTTCTCTCTTTGGCCTTTAATCGCTAAAATTTGACAAGTAATATTTCGAACTTATTTCCTTCTAATCATCTTTGAAACATTTTATCATAAGCCGACATTTTGTATGGCAAATCCTGAAGGTTTAACTTTTATACTCGTACCATATTTGACTTGCATTGGTTGTAATAAACTTGTGGCGTTTTCCATTATGCATAGATTCAACCCTTCGAAATTTTGACTGTTACTGCATGCCACTCTGGTCGAAGAAGCCCCGTCGGGAGATGTCTCACACACGACACGTTATTAATAGTGCTCATTAATTATGTTTGTAGCCTGAGTCCCCGGCCCTCATTCATAACTAACAAACATTGTGGATAAGTCCATACGTTTTCAAGGACTGAAGGAATTAGCGGATCAGTGAACGAAATATCACATAGCTTCAAAAACGGCTAGTTTTCATAGTGCCTATCTATCTCCTGGTTCTACTGCTGACAAGTTGTATCTCAAATCTCTCTCACATATAGTATTTCACAGCAATTAGTTCCCTCGTCTCTAATATCAAATTTCCCCATTACAGCATCAATATGCATAAACTACCTTGCACTACTCCAATTGGGGTCCTAACCTAAATTAACATCATCATCATCAATACCTAACATATGGGAACATCCAAATTTTGCATAATGTGTTCACATCTCAATTCATCATCAACAAGTTGACTATTTCTAAATTATCCTTGCATAATCTCTACTTTTGTCAATGACGGTGCAATGGGCTCAGTTTTGCACAACAACACTAGGGAATTCCCCTTTCTCTTTTAATATAAACAAAGTACTTCCCCGCGAGAATCTTTTCTCACAAGTAAAATTGGAAATAAAATCATAGTTTTAATCACAAAATGAGGCTATATACCACCTATTATATATCTGCTGCTAAAGCCGGATTTTTCAAATTATCGTTTTGTGGCACCCTTTGAACTTGAAGTATTTGACGACTTTATAAGTTGTCAGAAATTGAATTAATGCGTCCAGTAAGATATTATGTGTATTTATGTAGTGCTGTATCAGCTATGGCCTTGCTTTTGGCCATCTTGAATTTTCGTAAAGCCACGGCCCAGTGTTGGCAGCATTGGTAGTTTTATGATGTGGGCGGATACCTTTTTAGCCCATGTTGTCAGCAGTTACGGACGACGCGCTTTTCGTGAATAAAACGTCACTGGGCTCCGCCCTTTAACATGCATCAGCATCCATTTTACAAAAATTGAGGATCCTGGTAATTACAAGAGTGGCAACTGAAGAACAGAATGGAAATAAATTTTGATTGCCTCATAAGTTGTTTCTGCAAGAACCATTTGGCCCTTAAATTGCCCCATTGTCTTGCAGAACAACTTCTACTTGATCAAATACTCTAATTTACATAATTATTTAAAAAAATTTTTTTCACTAGGTAATGATAAAGCAGTATTATGATGATAAAAGACATTTCAGACGATATAAGATAAAATATGACTAAGTCATCGACAAACTCAACGTTACATAAAATGCTTTGGCTGCAAACATTATTGTCATTCGGAACTTTTGAAAGTAAAACATGTTTGTTCAACACAAAACTCAATAAAAATATCGATATATTCATCCAGTCAATCCGTCATGCAATTTGGGTTAAGGGGGGTATTGGGTCTGAATCTGATAAAAATGTGTTCTAATCCAGAAAAATGAGATAATCAATGGCTAAATTGTGTAGACGTACTCTACAAAATCTTTTTATACGATCTCAATCCGTACATTCGTTCCCGAGATATTGCTGATCAAGTCAAGTAGTGTATCGCGAAATTTGCCAAAAATGCATCATCTCCTATATTTTATCATGTGAAAAATTTCAAGGGGTTTATTAAGATTATTTAAAAGATTTATGATGAAAACTATTAAACATTCATGTTGGGATAAAGTTGAAGTTTATAAATAATTATATTATCCTTTCCATAATTTAAGTTATTAAATGTCCTGGGTAAGTTGATTTTATGATTTTATTGTTTTCTCACCCTGCGATATGTAAGAAAATTTTTTTAAAAATTAAGTACAGGACAATGGATGCACCTAGTTCGATGATTCTTTATTAATAATTATGATATTCAGTTTATTAAAATGAAATTTAAAAATAATTCCACTATTTCCATCAAAAAGCGCCCGCAATTTGTCTTCTAAATGTTTCGAGGACAGAACTCGTTCGTTAAATAACGCAAACATCCAAAACGGAGAACGAACGTAACTAGAGGAAAACGCTACATGCTATGAACATGAAATTAGCACACATATTAAGCACATCTAGGCCGAGGAACCTGCTGAAGGCAGATTTTCAAAATTGTGTTCCACATTCAAATTACGCCATGAAATTATGCGATTGGGTCGATTGCCGGTTTGCCATGGCAACGGTATTAATATTAAAAAATCCGGCTCATGGTTCACTCCGTATTACCTCCGATCCAAGTTTCGTCCCAGTAGCAGGTTTAGTTATTTAGTTACATTCGTTCTAGTGTGTAGCCAATCAGAGGCCTTACAGGGTTACCATGGCAAACAGAGCAAAACTTTTCATGGATTTGTAAAACTTTGGGACTGGGTACAATATGATGTATAACGTATATACCACTATTTAGGAAAATTTAGAAAGAAAGAATCATTTCAAAGTTCACTGCTTCGACCAATACCCCCCCACCCCCCCCCCTTAGATAACTCTTTCTGTGCCGTCACAAAACGATGACGACTGGTTAGTTCTAACCATGCCCGTTCTAATTTGGACAGTACGCGTTTTTTGTTAATCATACATGCCTAATGCATGTTCATTAGTTTTAATAACCAATGGAAACATTATATGTTAAATTAAATTTTGTTGCAGCACCTGTCATTTTAAAAAAGAGGGAAAAGGTGATAGGACTTAGATATTCATATTCGTGGTTTGCAAGATAAGTACAGGGCCACAAAAATGAATCCCTTATGGCATTCCGGACATTAGTTAAACAGTTCTATTTACCTTACAACAAAGAAGTTCCCACACTGAAATCGGCAATGAAACATGCCCGCAACACACTGGCTGATGCAATCATGAAGGTTGCAAGCCACGTCTAAACATTGTGAATGTGAACACGGCAAGTGACTGTGGTCTCTCAAAGATACCAATATTAATTTGTTAATGTTGTTTCAAAAGGTCAGCTTTTTAATTTCCAGGGCACTTAAGGAAGTGAATGAAAATGAATTTAATACCCCAAACAAGCTTAGCTTTCTTGGTTTGGTTTTAGATGGCTCCCAAATGATGTGTTAGTCTAAAGCCCCAATTTGTGTCTTGACGTCATAGACAAGTCCAAACAATCGGGCACTGCATGAAGGGATCTTAAACATATCATCTTTTGAATACAGTGAAACAACTTCCTCAAGGGACACGGACCAAATGCCAAACCAAACCAAGCAAATGCAAGTATCATGCCATGAAGAGTTGTCCACAACGCAGAACAAAAGCGCCAAGGACACCAAAAAAACACAATATGTGGCATACGATCCCGGCCTAGCCTAGAAATAGACGGACAACAGATTGCTTATATCCACAGTCAAACCAGGCGGTTCATAGGGAAGCTGAATCTATAACGACCTGAAGGACAATAACATCGTTATTGTTTTTGACATCTCCTGGTGTAGGTAGAAATACCTTTCAAACACAAATAAATGAACCTGTACACAAGTGATCTACATTTTATATAATTAAAACAGATCTAATCGATTTGAATCAGATTGGTTCAAGAATGTGGATGTCCAAAAACAATGGTACATGTTTACATCTAAATATTTATATAATTATAGTGTCAAATAATGTCCAGAAATATAAGCAGAAGCGTTGCAGTCCAACGATGATATGTCCTCACATCGAAGACTCCAAAATGACAGGCATAGCATGCCATTAATATTCCAGGGAAACTATCCAAGGGATCTTCTTGAGTCTTGAAGGTAATTTTGCCAGCAGTCAAGACGACGGGGTTTCCCTCGACGACAAATTCTAATTATTCCACCAGTATACAGTCCAAGATAATCTCCATGATTTCCATATGTCCACAATTTGGAATCTATTTTACGTCCCAGCACTTGTGGCTTCAAAGACGACAGTCTAGAAAATTACAGGACTTCGTTCACATGAATTATTATACAATCCTCGCATAGGTACTGTACAGGTCTGCCACTCATTGCCAAATCAAAATAGCTATAACTTATTGTATAGCTTCCGGTTACTACTGCTGGCCCTGAGTCTGGCCAGTGACAAGTTATATACTTCTCACAGCTTAGATTTCCCTCTCTAACAAATCATTACATCATCATCGTGATGCATAAACATAACCTTGCTCTGTTCAAATCAAATTCAATCAATTTCAGATTTATAACATCATTGGGGATTTACCTATTTGCATCTATTTGATCTCAGAGCATACAACAAGCTGACTCAGTTCTAAATTTACATCTTGGGGAATTCCCATTCCCCTTTGTGCAATCTATCTAGTTGTAAACAACAGGTGTGGTCTCAAATTAGCACTGGAATCCTATAGCTTTAAACATAAACAAAGTACTTTTTCGTGAGGAAAGTGTTCTCAAGTTAAATTGAGGAAATCAAAAATTAATATTTTTTAATCAGTGGCGCCCGCCAGGGGGGAATTTTTTGTCTTTGGCCCCCCCCCCCCCCCCTGGTCGAAAAGAAAATGAAGGATTTGGGTCAAAATTCAGTGATTGGGGCCAAAAATCAGAGATTTTGGCCCAAAATTGTTTTTTAAAAAAGAATTTCCAAATTTTCCATATTTCCCACCCCCAGAATTTCACTTTTGCCCCCCCCCCACAAGATTTCACTTTTCCCCCGTTTGCCCCCCCCCCCCCCCAGAAAAAGAGGTCTGGCGCCGCCATTTTTTTTTAATCACAAATATGGAGGCCATATAAAACATCAGAGACATGTTAAGCACAAAGCTGACAGAATGCTTCAAACAACCAATCAAGTCAAAAACAGAGTGTGGGCTTATGACGCTATGGATATACAATAAGCTGGTACATGTACCCAAACGGCGTGGGAGTTCAACCATCTATAACGGCCCAATTTCCTTCATCGAAGTCTGGAAGCTACTTGCACAAAATACCTGAAGTAATAGGAGGTATAAGGCAGAGCACCACCACCAGCGCTATGTACAGGAGCAGGAAACACTATTGGCATGCACTGAAAAGGTGCAACCAAATCAGTTCAAATGTATGCAAGTAACTAAGTACCATCTAACAGTACTCTAAAAGATTGGAAGCACCACAAATCTACAGAAAATACTGGATAAGTAAAAAGACGAAGCCAGATGAAGGTATAGGCGGGCCATGTTTGTTTCGTGGTGTTGCTGTCGGGTTGTGGCGGCAGTGGTCCCCCATTTTCTTAGCGTTCTAGTTTTTTCCCCCATCCACACTATCCCTCCTTATTTGTGACCTACAATGGCTCTATGTATCATTTCTCTCCCATCTGGCTTGAACATACTTTCCTCTGCTATTTTCACATGGCTGATCACCTATATGATTGAACCCCTTAGTTATTAGATTTCTTTTGTTACTCTTTCTGTAAATCTTCTGTGGTTTTTACTTCTTCACTTCACTACTTAGAGCTGGTCTCTACTGCACATCTGTACAAGAGCTGGTCCTCTCACCCTCGACACAAAGAAAGGATTGTCCTTTTGAACATTGGTTTTTTAATTCTTGTAATTAAATTGTTGTTAACCCTCATTGGATGTTGGTGACACACTTCTTTTGTATTTATTTCATAAAAGAATTAGACAGAAAGAACACCTTCTAATTCTGAGTGAAAATGGTAAAGGTCAGGACGGACAGACCGGGTCTTAGGTACAAAAAAGACACCAAAAGGTGTGATCAAAGACATGAGTCCTCAGAACAAAGGAAATGCCTCACTGGACTAATAAAGATGTAGATGAGGAAGACATGTTGGTCTACCTTGACGGATGTGCGAAACAGGGCAGTGGTTTGTTGAACTGGGAGCCAATCATTATTCACTGCCATCCCCTGCCAAACTGAAGCGGTGGGGCAGGACCAATCTTGGACTCTGTCATTTATGTCATCATCGTCATTTCACTGTTCAACATCCTCAAGGGTTGATGAAGCTACTCATTACAAAGTGGGAGTTGAAGATATAACTAGCACCTGACCAAACACGGAAAGCAATCTCTACAGGTATGGCACCATACATCGTCGAGGCAAATCAGAAAAAACATCACACCTGAGAATCTGAACTCCCATCTCATCACAGCTGATGGTACAACCTATCAAATTCCAGTCTTACCAATGCCCAAGACAGAGCCAACCAACATTATGAAGAAGGCCAATGACAAATAGGCAGAAATCACTGAGACCACTAAGAGACCAGATGTTTCTACCGAAACAAAGACAGTGATCATCATAGATCTGACGGTCCCTATGGAGAAGGACTTATCCAATGCATATGCAAGAAATACCAAGATCTAGTGGCTGACTGACAACAGAGGATGGTCTACATACTACTTTCAAATAGAAGTAGGAAGCAGAGGTTTCTGCTGCAATACATCAGTCAACATATGCCTGGCATCCTTGGGAAATCCCTAAAGAAAGAGGAAGGCTGTAACTGACACAGCAGCCAAAATTGCACTCAGAGCGAGCTATGTCATCTGGCTCAGCAGAAGCTCAAAGGCATTCAGACAGATGGAGCTACAAGCCATCTCCAGCAATATGCTCTGAGTGAAGTGGAATGGTTGAGTGCTCACAAAACCAGGTTTAACCCACAAAAGTCTGGTCCAATGCCCAGAGACCTCAGAACACACAAGACAAAGAGATACTGCATAAGGTGAATTTTTCCCTACTGAGTCACCTTCACAGAGGGAGTAGGCTCCGAAGGTGATAGCGCTGGTGTTCTACCTATGAACTATTCCTAACTTACACAGAACTGGCCTGGAACAAAAGGGTTAATAACTACATACATGAGATGCAACAATGCCTTGCAGTGTTCCTTGTCAAACATGAAATGGCAATCATTAGGAAACCCCTTTTTAAGATCTTTTCCAGATTCTGACAGCCCAACTTTTCTGATTGTTTATAGTTACAATAAAGAAATGTTAAAGAAGAGTGAATGTATCTGGAAGAGATCTGTACAGATTTCCTAGTACACAATTTGTTTTTAGTTTGATTCAAAGACTAAAGCAAGAGTACTCCATCCAGCATATTGAAAATAATAATACAACAGATGAACCAGTTTAAAATGTTTTATTTGAAGTTTTATTTCCTGCATATCAACAGTGTTTCAAGTACACAAATAGAGGTATAGGCAAAGCTTGACAACAAGTAATTACAAATACACATATCCAATCTAAACTGATAGGGCACAGTTATTATACAATGGTTGGTACATTTTGTGACCCCACTTTGCCTGACCCTACTCGGAATTCAGCAGCCTTTACAGAATAAATACAGTATCATATGCACTTCATTCCGTAAAAGCTGCTAAATTCTGAGTCGGGTCAGGCTAAGTGGGGTAACAAAATGTACCAAACAAATTTTACAGGGTGGCCAATTACAGTTTAAGGAAATTTTAAACGACAATATTCATGAATGCCAAACTTGCTGACCAAGAGAATACCGATGTGTCAAGTGATATTGCACCTCTACAATGGTTATAAACCTCCGAGTTTAACAATAAAAAAGTCATGCCCTGTTTGGTCCACTCTGATAGAGAAATTTAACAGAAATTGTCATCTTTGGCAAGCCTATACAATGTACATATAACACACAATGAGTACTCCCTATGTATTATTTCTCCAAATAATAAATACCAAATAAATCTGCACATATTTAGTCTATGTACTATTTAATCAAATTCATTTAAAAGAGAAAATGAAAAACAAAGCATTTTATTATCTATGTACGAAAGATTCTTGACAAGGTCAAGTTATTTATTCAAGTAACAGTGAAAAGTTATGTATAAGGCAAATATATCATATGTTAGAACTGTACAATATTCCTAGATAAAAGGTGATTGGAGTGTGCCATGGAAAGATAAAGTATTAGGCCTAAAAATGTTTGTTTTGCTTTTAATACTCAATGTTACCTTTTTTTAATTATTGGTCAAGTATCATATTTTTCATATTTGACTTTTTGAGAGATCCCAAACATGAAATTGCCAATGCATTTTTTCGGGACTTTAAATTATTCCAACAAATTATTACTCCTATGTCAGGTCAGGTTTTTTTTGTGGGCCTACTACTGGTATCCTGGTAACCAGTACTACCTGTCCCAGGGCCAAGTTGGCGGTGGCTTAGCTGACACCACCATCAGGTTTCTAAGGAAATCTGAAGAGGAGGGTAGCTGATTACCCTGGTAGAATGAAAAAGATCTACCTACAAGGGCGTCAGCTCTGGAGAGCTAATGGCGGCCATCCAGCATATGCTGCCTTGCATGTTGGGCTTGGTTGCCCAAAGGCTAGGCCCACTGCCGAAAACTGTGGATTGGCGCCAGGAAGGGCATCCGGTCAATTATCTTTTGCTCCAATAAATCCCCACACAGCAGCATTGCTGAGTGTGAGGTGTATCTGGCCACCCTTGTTTACGGGGACAAAACTGGATTTAAAACTTTGGTTTAACAAAATGTACATATGCCTGAAATCACCACTTTTTTCAACTATTTCAAATATTACATGTCTTATGGCCAGCAAGAGAACATGTGAACATTATTGTTAAAGGATGTCTTACACTTGGGACAATATGGTCAAATAGTCGCCCACTTCACATACTGTTGTATTTTTCAAACCGGTTTTTTCGGAGTAAATTGCAATTGAAAATCTACCTGGTCTATATCAAGCCTATAATTATCATGAAAATAAGCATGCTTTTTTCTTTATTATTTTTAAGAAAACATGAAGTTTATTATTTAACATAATTGACATTTCAAACTGCAATTATTATCTTCTTACTTCATTGCATTTGGTTTTCAATTCATGCAAAATAGATAACTATGTGAAAAAAACTGTTCTTGTTAGGAAAGATAAAATACAGCAACCCATGCAAATAAATGCCGATTTTGAAATATGACCGCATGTGAAACACAGATTGTTAATTTTGAGAAAAGATGAAAATCCATAATTATAAATGATTAAAGTGATATCATATCTTTGTGGATTTGTAAAACAAGAACAAATTAATTACGCCTAATTTTGCCAAAACCTCAAAAGTGTGATTTGACAGTGTGTGATGCGGGTGGTGAAATGATTGGATTACAATACATTAACATAAATCAGTCTGTATAGCACTATTTTTCTCACTTTAAAAATATTTCAAGACATGTAGATCATTACCAGCTGAATCATTTTGTGGGAATTATCAAACCAAATGTCCAATCCAAGTTTCTGCTACCCAGAGCTTGATAACTCACTTGCCCAACTCTACAAACAGGGAATGAAGTAGTAGCCTTGTCAATCAAGCAAATTGGTTTGGTAGAACAATAATATGCTATTGTCCTGGAAGATTAAGATAATGACAGCCATTGCATAACATTATCAATAAGAATTGAGTTCTTTTGAACTAATTTAACATTGAATAGCCTGAAATGATTGTGTTTAGTGTCCATTGGGAATCAGCGATTTTGTAATCAAAGCAGGCAGGATAATTGGAATGTTATGCCATTAGCTTAACTTTGCTCTACCAAACCAAATTGCTTGATTAACAAGAGTACAACTTCTGGTAACTAGGGTACGTAAATTCAAGCCCTGCTCCTGCTGCCTGTTGCAAACAGACATTTTTAGGCCTTATGGTGCCTTGTGCGAATCAACTGAATGTTTAGCACCAGCTTACTATAAATTCAGATTTATTCTTTTCATTTCCACTATAAAAACACAAACACAAATACACCTTGTATTAATTTACAAAGTGAAGGATTACCCTTCAAATGGACATTCACTCAAATATACAGGATGCCCACACCTTCAATTTAATACCACCTACCAATATCTATGGTAGAATACTTGTTTAAAACTTTCCTAAGCAAATTCAAACAAATTAAAATTCTTCTCTACAAACTATCCCCTATCTCACACCTAGAAAAATATTGATTTCCCAGCAAAATTGTCCAGCAAAATTTCTTTAATTTCTTTTTATGGGAAATATAATTTCTCTCCAAAATGCCAACATTTCCAAGCAAGAAGCTTCCGAATTTCGCCATTTTTTTCTCAGGCCTGCCCGCCCCTAAAACATACCTGGTACAAAGATATAATCATCATGTTAACGATTTTCAAATATGAAGAATTTTGTATGGACTTAACTCAAACACAGCTCATTTTATATCATGCTGTATTGTATCAAACTAATTGCAAACAAAATTCCAAAACCTGAACTGCTTCCTCCAATTAGCTAATGCCAATAACTCCTTCGCAATATGTAAACTTCAATTATTTGATCATTCAGCCACAAAATTTGCACTGCAAAGAAACGGTCCATATTAGAAACCATGCTGTATATGAAAATACTGTTTAACAGTTACGATGTAGAAACACTGCTTTCTACTTCTGTTTCAAGAAGCCATTTTGTGTATAATGGATACTTCCCATCTCATTAAATGAGTGAATACATACCAATTTTGACAATGATCATTTACATGTTTTGGCTATATAAATTCCAGACCATAAACTGCAAACATCACATTTTATTTTATAACTGAAAAAATCTGATTTTTTCAAAAGTGAGAATGTCATAAAAACCTAGTTTGGCAGAACTACATTATAATTATAGTGATTTGAGTCAGGTGCCATTTTTATTATATCACAATTACAGTAATTTGAGCTATATAATAGTTGTTACTATTACATGGCATGAAAAGCAAACAGATGATATAAATATTGACTGCTTATATTTGTGCAATAGTAAAAATACATCATTCGGTCAAATTTGGACTGCTCCATTTCACTTGGCCAAAGTCAAAATTTGATCTTGTGGTTTTTGTCTTACCCTCTTAAGCATCCAATATTTTTATACTGTCATAAGAAGAAAACAGGTGATACCATGATATGAAACAAATATTGACTGCCTATATTCATACAACAGCAAAAATATAGCATTCACATTTGGCTTACTGTATTTTGCGAAACGAAACAAAACGAAACAGAACGCCCATTGGATTACACGCTTTATTCCGTTATGCACGTTATGCATGCATGACGGAATAAAGCGTGTAATCCAATGGACGTCTAGTTTCATTTCGTTTCGCAAAATACAGAAAGCCTTCAAATTTTGGCTGTTCCATTTCACTCAGCTTGACCTACTACGACAACATTTGACCTTTTTTTACTATCACCTCTCAGGCATTCAATACTTAGTATAGTCTACATGCCTTTAAAGACACTATCAGTGATTTGCTAAATCAGCAAATCGAAAAAATCATCAAAAATCAGATTTTTGCATGTATGTAACAAGTACAGGTATCCTAACATACCCTGCAAATGATAGGACCAGAAGCTTTTTTTTTTTTTTTTTTTTCCCATCTCATTAAATGAGTGAATACATACCAATTTTGACAACAATCATTTACATGTTTTGGCTATATAAATTCCAGACCATAAACTGCAAACATCACATTTGATTTTATAACTGAAAAAATCTGATTTTTTCAAAAGTGAGAATGTCATAAAAACCTAGTTTGGCATAACTATATTATAATTATAGTGATTTGAGTCAGGTGCCATTTTTATTATATCACAATTACAGTAATTTGAGCTATATAATAGTTGTTACTATTACATGGCATGAAAAGCAAACATTCGGTCAAATTTGGACTGCTCCATTTCACTTGGCCAAAGTCAAAATTTGATCTTGTGGTTTTTGTCTTACCCTCTTAAGCATTCAATATTTTTATACTGTCATAAGGCATGAGAAGAAAACAGGTGATACCATGATATGAAACAAATATTGACTGCCTATATTCATACAACAGCAAAAATATAGCATTCACATTTGGCTTACTGTATTTTGCGAAACGAAACGAAACAAAACGAAACAGAACGCCCATTGGATTACACGCTTTATTCCGTTATGCACGTTATGCATGCATGACGGAATAAAGCGTGTAATCCAATGGACGTCTAGTTTCATTTCGTTTCGCAAAATACAGAAAGCCTTCAAATTTTGGCTGTTCCATTTCACTCAGCTTGACCTACTACGACAACATTTGACCTTTTTTTACTATCACCTCTCAGGCATTCAATACTTAGTATAGTCTACATGCCTTTAATTAAATGGCCATGGGCCGATCGCTAATAGCCTTGTCTCCAGAACCCCAGATTTTACAGCAAGTGGTCAAAAATTTTGGCATGTGAAGAAAGCTACCATTTTTCTCATTTACCCTGTGAAATCTTAGGGCTAAAGGATGTATGGTTTGCAGTTTGCACGATATGAGTGAAAATGTGCCCCCATTTTGGTCGACCAATATTAATTTTACACATACTCTATGGGGATTACAAAATCACGTTTGTAGCTCTCACATCAAAAACGGGTTGAAATATCGCCGCAAAACTTTACAGATAGAGTTTGGGGTGAAGGCTACTCTATCAAGATGAAAACTTTATGAACTTAAATTGGGTCACACCCTTAAATAAAGGTCTATATTTTACATTGATATTACAATACAAAACAGAGATTAAAGATACAGAGCCTTTTAGTCACAAAATCGATCAACAATTACAATATTTTCCTTTTGGCACAAGATGGATGTATATGATATGGGTATATATGTATTGCTAGTCAAAAATAGCAGGTATTCACCCAAATTCTTAAAGGTGCATTTCGTGATTCCAACACCCTCTGTTTTTATTCATTGTTCACTAGATATCCTTGAGAAAAGCTTATTCACAAAATTTTGAGTTGATCCCAATCTTGCGGTTTTGCATTATTAGCAATTGCTTGTTTCCCACAGTACATAGGCCACTGTGCTGAAAATACGAAATTGCAAATTTCTTACAGATATGACCGACTTTGCACGTAAGATTAGGTACACATGGATCTTGCAGTTTTGCATTATTAGCAATTGCTTGTTTCCCACAGTACATAGGCCACTGTGCTGAAAATACGAAATTGCATATTTCTTACAGATACGACCGAATTTGCACGCAAGATTAGGTACACATGGATTACTAAGCTAGGCTAACGGTTCGGATGATACAACAATCTCAACTTTTTTAGGTAAGTCGGGGGGACGAGGTTGTGGATCACGAAATGTCCCTTTAACAATGATTGATATCTTGGCACAATTGCAAAATTACCCACCAAGTTGTAATATACCACGTCATCCACTCTCAAAAAGGCTTCTTGTCAAATGGGCATCCTGTATATGATGACTGCCCTACCAGTCTTTTTTGTGTTCATCCATACTAACTCCACCAGGCCCTAGAGCTACCACTAACAGTAAACCACCTACAACTGAAAAGGTTTGGAAGAAATCATACTTAAGAAAATCACGCATGGGACGGTACTCGGGAATTGACCACCATGCATTGGTATAGAAATTAAGGCAAGTTAGCCATACAACTAGTACGAGGGCGCTAAGCTTTGTTTTGAAACCGACAGCGACGAGCAGAATGAGAGCCGTGCCGAAGATGTTGGTTATTACTTGTATGAAAGAGAATTCAAAGCGCAGCAGGGTCAAGAACATAAGAACCAGAAGAAGACGACCACTCAATTGCATGTATGTCTTGGGTTTGTTCTGCCCCAAGGTAGGTACACCGGCAAACAGACTCTTTCCTTCTTGTCGTGATTCTGCCAGTAAGAGGATGACTGCTCCACATAACGAGAGATTCCTGTAAAATTTAATCGTGTATAAAATTGACATTAGATTGCAACAAACAAATTTGCAACATGTTTATCTTATCAAAGCATAATTTCACTTTAATTTTATACAAATACCAACATTTTCTTTGACCAACTAACTTGGCTGATCACATCATTCACATTTTTTATAATTATTGTGGCAATCATACTACCGTGATGTAGCAAGAGGGGGTAGGGGAAAGTTCCAACAATTAGAATCCTTTCTCCTCCTCTTTCCCCCAAATGAGAAAGGCTCTTGTTTTTCACACTACAGGCTATAAAAAGTATTCAAGAAGTTCAAGGACTACAAGTCATTTCATGATCGTGCTAAAAATTGTCTAAGTACTAATTCTTTGTTGGCTAAAATGATTTATGTGGATCACATGACCTTATTGAGGTGAAATTTCCCAAAACTGGTGCATTGTGGGATAGACTCAACCCTCTGGGGTTTACAATACAGTATTAAAATTTAATAATACAAGCTGTCCAAAACAAATGTTAAAACTAGGGACAAAGGAATTTATTTCAGTTCATTCCGATACTTAGAACAAAAGATATGCTTCATCAAATATGAAAGTGCAAAATCAACTTGGTTCAATGTCTGCCTTTAAGCATTTGATATGACGCAACATGAATACACTTGACCTCAGAGCACATCTTATTTCCATCTTAAAAGTGGCAATGGCACATTTTCAGAAAAAATTAAATTTCTTCAATTGGCTTGCAAATGATAGTCTAGGTCATTGGAAGAATAGAGATATTTAACACATAAAAATAACATACCCAAAAGCAGAGAGGGACATTAATAAGAGGCTTAAGACATCCAGGTAATTTGTAGGCTGACTAAGTTTGCCGAACATTAATCAACAAATGTGTCTATTATGAATGTCATAGACTCGTACTTATTGATATTAAAACCACAAAGACTGGTCAAACAAGGTGCATGCTGTGAGAATCAACTCTGGCATGTTTTCTTGTGTTACACGCCATTCCAGCGTCATTTGCTGACTTAATGTCGCTGGCGACATTATCATAAGTTTGTTCTGTTTTTAATAAAAACCATAAGTGCGTTGATTTGGGCTGAACTATTTCAGGTGAGGGCTTATGTATATAAAAGCTTTTGCAAAAATATCAATTTTGAAAAATCTAGAGGGCACACTACTTTTCAAATGTGCCAGTGTCTCTTTAAAATGAAGACTTCAAGATTCCTGTCACCATGTTTTACCAAGCACTCATCTTTGGATTTACTAAAATGACTCCTCTAACAAGAGATGTTGGCTTGAGTGCTTGCCATTCTTGTCTGTAAATGGGTCTCTTGGGCCTGCTACTGGTGTCTTTATTTCCAACTCTGCCTGCTTTAATAATCCATGTAGGCCTATTACCAGATGTTTCTTTTTCATTTGCATGTTTTTGTTCCTTATCTTGTCTACAGAATCATTTGTTTCCATGGAAATTCAATACGGAAGGATCTTATTGTGTGGTTTGATTAGTTTTGACATTCTGTGTAATGAAGGTGAACTGACTGATTAATTTTTGAAAAACACATGTATCAAATATTGCTGATCATGAAGACAATGCTCACACTTTATTAACCATAATGAAGTTGAAAAGGGATTGTCAATGTCTACAGTAGGTTCAATAGTCCATCAATAACTTCAATTTTGAATGTTACAATCTTAGAAATTAAACCAATGCAAATCTGACCAATACGATTTTGCAATCTCCTTTTTGATGATACCTTTTGTTAAACACAAAGCTGTTTGACCCCATGCAAATTGTCTCATATTCTTAGAACAATTTTAAGCAATGGCGACACAATTTTGACAACTGATTTAAGTAGAGACATGCAAGAGATATTACCTCTGGAAAAATCAGAAAATCCACTGCAGAAATCTTGCCATAAAGACCTAGAAAGGTTGTGATTTGTATGGTATAGTGCCCTCAATATGTCTATTTTCCAAATCATATTTGCCCACAATGAAATTTCATAAAATTTACACAAGATGAAGTTATTGGAATAAAACAATCTAAATTAGTCAAAAGTGTGTTGCCATTGATGTTTTTCTGTTTTGTCATTAACTTTCAAATAGTTGTGTACATATCAGATTGGAATGAAATAAGCTTATTTTGTTTTAAGCGCATATGCATGCTTAACAAAATGCCTTCGTCCCAAATGTTGATTTTTTTGGGACAGTTTGTAGGAAAAATGGAATTCCTAGTTAAATAGAGATTAACAATGCTCTGAATAAGACATTTAGGTTCAGAAGTCACAGAGGTTAAATATGGCTGCTGCCGTTCAATGTCAATTTGGTTCAATTGTTGTGACTATTTTCACCCTCTGTTGTTAACAAATCACTTTCAAGTTACTTCCATCCCCAACATCAAAGAAGATCATGAAAATCACTTCAAATACAGAAAGATTGAAGTTCCAAATTCAGAAATCATGAGTGACAATTAGCATGTTACAGGAAACAAAATACTTTGGTTAAGCCTTATTTTACCCTTCATATGAACTTTTAATCAAGCACCACTTACCTCATTAGAAATTTGAGCTCCCACAGAATACTATATGCAACAGTCTGAAAGAAAAGCAAACATTGAAACTCTTTGGCAAATATCAAAACTAACAAATTTCAAAGTGGTCAAATTAAATGAATATAATATAGTCTATGACATAAAATGAAGATTACAAATTAGTTACGACTGATAGCAAGTCACCTAGTGATCTTGCCAATGGCATTGGTCATTTATGTCTACAATTCAGAGGATACATAACAATTTAGACTCAAATAATGATTGTAGTACAGGCAGTGTTAAGTAACTGTAGCAGTAGTAAGCCAAAGGAAAATTCTTGTATCAAATGTTTGTACTATATCTGATATCAACTAGATGTCCCAGTTCAGGTGTGTTTCTCTGGATGAAGAGCAGTCTCCTAGACCCATTACCAACTTGACTTATAAAACAGCACATTTCTGTGTTGCTGCCCACTCTTTCCAGGATTGTCAATATGTCATCCTTACTAAGTGGTTCATTTCCTGATACCTTCAAGAAGGCTGTTATTACTCCTATTCTCAAGAAGCCTTCCCTAAATAAGAGAACTATCGTCCAATTGCCAACATGCAGTTTACTGCTTAACTTCTGGAAAAGTGTGCAGTATCACAGGTAAATGAGTATGCTGAAGCGAACAACCTATTAAGTGAACCTGAGCAAACTGGCTTTAGCTAAGGTTTACAAAGACTTCAAGCTTGCAACTGATAACCAAAACAATTGTGCTCCTGCTGATGTTAGACCTGCAGCATTTGATACTGTGGAACACGGTATCTTTACTCATAGACTTGCTTCTAATGGTTTCATTCTAATTAGAGGCCAGAACCATGCAGGCACTGTGTAGCAGAGGAGACCATCTGCCCTTACTGATTGGTGACCCTAAAGTTCTGCAATCACTCGATTCGCAATTTTGGGGTGGTATTTGACCATGTTGGATCACATAACTCCGGCTTTCAAAGTCTATCAATTGGAACATCAGAAATAGCTATCTTACTTTTCATCGACACTAATATTATCAGTAAGCAGGTTCGTACCCCCAGTTTCTTCCAAAATTCAAGGACTTTTCAAGGACTTCAAGGATCTAAATGAGCCAATTTCAAGGACCTAATGTTTTGTACTAATGTTGTACGTATTTTCTGTATTCGTATGAAAATGATGCAAAATATGGACGGAATACATAAGGTCGCATCATTTAAACTACATTGTACCTCATTCAAATATTGTATGATTGTTTTAGTTATGTGTAAACACTGCCGTCTGCACCCTTTAACCACCTCTATGTACACAAAGGCAGCATTTTATAATAACCTGGCCACATGTTTGGGGTTGTTCGAGATTTCGATCACTTGAGCACAGTAAGTGTTTAAGAAACTGCCTGTAGAAACTAAGTCCATATGGAGAATTATTGCAAAGGGCAAAATTTAAAGGATCATAGCTTGAAAACTGAGCGCCTCTCGATTATAATACAACTGCCTCATGAGAGAGCTCTTTCAATTACTGGCTTCCTGAAAAAAATATGGACGGAGTTCTCACCATCTGATTCTGATACGTTTCCCCTTTTATGACTGTCATTATAACACGTTCCCATAAGGAAAATATTGGTTAGCTTCAGTACATTAAAATGACTTAAAGTCTAAACATTTAATGCTAATAACTTGAAAACCGACTCCCTACGGAACATATGAACTCCTCATAAGCTAGAGCTCTTTAAAATACAGCTTTTCGAGAAAATGGACATAGCTCCCCGTCTGACCGTCCCATTTAAGAACTGTCAGTAGTACTAAGTCCCATAGAGAGGAGAATTATATTAAAAGAAAAAGGTCAAAATTTTAAAAAGGATCATAAGCTTGACAACTGAAGCCATCTATATACAACTGCATCATGGAGAGCTCTTTGAATACTGCTTTCTGAAAAAAAAAAAATAATGCCCTGAGTTCACATCGTATAGTTCCCACTTTCAAGGAACTGTCCAGTATGAACAGTCCATAAAGACAATATGTTTAGCTACAGTAGTATATTAAGTCTAAACTTTTAAGGCTCATAACTTGAAAACTCACTACCTAAGGTACATTTGAACTGCATCATGAGATAGAGCTCTTAAAAAACCGCTAGTTTCCAGAAAAAATAACAAGCGCCTCCGCCGGCTGACAGCACCAGTTAATGAACTGTCCCAGTAGGACTAAGTCCATAGGGAGTATTTTCTTTTAATAAAGAGCATGAAAATTAGTCTACAACTTCCAAAGGGTTCTTAACTACCTTTGCACCATTGCAGTTGAATAGTAGAACCAAACGAGACCTGTGAACAGATCTAATTTACAAGACAGACGTATTGGGAAATGGATGGTGATCCCCTTAATGACCCCTTGATGTGAACTTTGACCTTTGCCCCCTTAACTTTCACCATATTTTCCCAATGTCATTGAATGTATTTTTACATGTTTAATAAGCTTTACAGGAAATCAATATATTGAGTTTCAACTCAATCAAGCATGTCCGAGGAATTGACCTTTCAACCCTAACGTGGACCACCTGGGTCACGAATAGGGTCAACTGTAATTTTGTATTTACATATCGCGAGGATTATTCCCTGTCAAATTTCAGTTCAATAGGAGCTTTTGTTTTGTAAATTTTGAGACCTTAGCCTTGAACATTGGGTCGAGACTCTCATCGACCTCTTCTATAATTCTACTATTAATGTCACATCACTGTAGTAATAATAAGGGCTTAATCTGTCCTGCTATAGCGGAAAAATCCATTGGGCTTTTTTTAACATTTTTTTGGGACAATTTGACCTTTTGACCCCCCCTATGACCTTTGATATCCCGTAATAAAAAAACCTGAGGTACACAACAAAAATGCATTTCCGATACAAAAGAAAAACTCTACATGTCTGAGTTTCTGGAGATAAAAATTCTTAGAAATTATTTACCTAAACCGGAAATGACCTTAAGTCTGCTGCAGAGATTCGAATATTATTGTTTTGTGGTATATGAAAATAGTCACTAGAACGAAAATAGTAACCTAAAATGCACAATTCCGAAATTTGAAATTAATCGATTGGTCGTTTTGATGCGGAGTAACATTATTTATGTGTAAGTGCTACGTCCCATAGGATCGTGTATAACAAAATTCCGATCCGGAATTCTTATAACAAGTTGTAATTTTCTATAATGAAGGAATTCGATTTAAGTTTAGCAATTTCACACAGTGATTAAGTATATGGACAGACCTTATTTACATGCAAACAACAACGATTTTTTTTGAAATTGGGGCGCCCTCCGCGGAACTCTCTGAGTCGGCCTTTAAATGACCTGTGACCTCCAAATAAAATACCTTCATACAAAAGACAGGTAACACATGCATATCTGTAACTTAATTCACCTGTTACATTTAAATGTTTGAGTTTTGAGATAATTTTTTGAATATTTTTGGTTTTTGACCAGAAGTGGAACCCCCTTAATGACCATTTGATCCTGAAACTGTGGACACCCCAAGACCCCTGCCTGGTACCAATACATGTCCTCTAGATGACGTCACTTGTGTTGTTACGTAATTTGTAAGGACAGCGATTTTTTTGAATATTTGTTTCACATTTTTGGCTTTCAACCGAATAACCCCCCTTAATGACCTTTGACTCCTTATCCCTGAACCCCTATATGAAAGAAGTAAGTGGTTCTTCTGAACCAGTTTTGGTTGGTATCGGCGGTAATCTGTAGAAGAAGATCATTTTGACAATAAATTACATATTTAAAGCTGTGCCAGGTCAAAGGTCAGACAGGGGTCAATGTCCATATGAACATAAATGGGGACTGGGTCACCGGTCCATTTTGATGTAAAGTCTAGTCAAATATGGTCAAATTATACTGAACGTAAATCAGTTAAGGGTTTTGCCAGAAGAAAGAAAGAAAAAGGAAGAACCCATCAAGAAACAAACAAGACGGCTTTGACGGCCGTCTGTGTAAATACACATCAAGGCCTTTAGCAATACAGCAGTTAAATGGTTTTAATCAAGATATTATGTGGGTACACCGTCCGAAAGTCGGGAGAAAAACGATGTCGGAAACCATTCAAACAGACTTTATAAAATTGGAATCTTTCACATCTATGTTCTTTTTATTGTTTTGAAAGACTATTGCCCTCGTGTTCCCTTACACTTAGGGGCGGGGAGGGGACTGATGGGCGGACGGGAGAGACACGGACGGGGAGGGGAGGACGACGACCAGGGGCCATAGGGGGGGGGTGTGGGGAAAACGTCCGGCCGTATTGCGCTTGCAGTGGGCAGTAGGGAATACGAAAAAGCCGGACGACGAGGCAGGGGGGGCAAGGAGGGGGCACGGGAAAGAGAACAGGAACTTCGTCTCAATACCCGACTAAGACAAAATCCAAAAGGGGCGTGATCTTTTGCATGTATGATCACTTCAGTAAATCAGTAATCGTTACAACCTGTAAATAGAGCAGCATAAGGGTTAAATAAATATATTTTCTTAAATTCCCATTGCCATTGATGTCGCAAAGGGATGAATAAATTCTTACTTTTTGGTTTGCCATGATATTTAATTTTAATCAAAAATCATCACACAGTGACTGCATTTTCAAGGACTTTCAAGGAACATTTGTTGAATTTCGGGTTTTCAAATTCTGGAAAAAGGATTTTGAAATTCCGACTTTCAAGGACCTTCAAGGACCGTACGAGCCCTGGTAATGAATTGGGGTTTGGTCATTGTTCTCTCTACCTGGATTACTGGAATATTCTGCTTAATAACATCACCAAAACACTTACAAAAACTTCAAAATAAATGTGTCCCAGCGCATGTATGGGCAGCACCCCTTCATCCATTCTTGATGTAACATGGTTGGACAAACTGCACTGGCCACCTTTGCAGATCTTTTCAATGCCGAGGCACATTACCATCTTCAAGTGTTTAACCAAGTATTTTGTTTAAATTGGTGAATTTAGACCAAACAGGACATTCACATGGTGAATAGTCCTCTAACACAAGTGCAGACAGCAGGTGCCTATGTATTTTTGAAGAGGCACACTAGTCAGTGGTTGTGTCAGAGTTTGGCCAAAGTATATTAATTAAAGCCCCCAATTTTCCGGGTTTTGCGGAATTCCGCGAAAAATTGCGGAATGTTGAAGGTAAACGCGGAAAAAGGCAATTTTGAGATGAAAGAGGGGAAAACATGTTAGAAAAAATAAAATTACTTTCACTTTCCCTAAGTAAAATTACTAAGAAATAACAATTGGATTCATAATATAACAAAAATGAGCAATTGGTTTTACCATCCATGGTTACCCTCTCGATCTCCAATCCCGCCTTATTTAAGAATTCTGATAACCAACAAGCGAAAAAAGCCGGAATTTGACAATGTTTTAAAGCATCAAGAAAGTATATCAAAGACGATCCGCTATACCCAAGCTTGCATCGCGATCGCTTTGACTGTATATTGCGATATCAACGATTACCCGCCTCCATTTTGCTTCGGGAAAGGACGCAATGCTGCAAGAATGTGCTTTGCGCAGTCTCACGCTAAAAATAGATCGTCGGTATTTTTCAAGACGTAATAACCATGTGTATATGGTGAAACTGACTCTCTGGATCGTGTTTACTCGGGTGTCAAGGCCGATTTTGTAATTAACAATTGAAATTATGTCTTTTAAAAGTACCGCCGCGTAAGTCTGCACATAGTAAAAGCTTTGTACGGTAAGCATGATTTATGAAATGCATATTTAGCCGGGTCATCGATCCCGATCTTGCAAAGTTACTGTAGCTTTATGTAGGAGTTAGAAATTCGCAATACATCTTCAAGGCAATAGCGAAAAAGCGGAAAATTCCTATTTTTGGAAAATTTACAAAGCGGAAAAAAGCGGAATTTGACATTTTTTAAAGCAGAAAATTTGGGACTTTAATTATAATGAATTTGCTGGTTGATTTGAAGCCAACAGACAGCAATCGATCGCAAGAGATCAATCACATTGCTCAGTTTGAAAAGCCTTAATATCAGTTCCCCACATCACTTCTGTTTTTTGTATGTATGCAAAAATTCCACCAGGAATCTACATGCATCATTACCTTTATACTCTCTGGCATTTTTAAGCATTTGTAATTAGAGTAAAAGGTGTGATTTTTTAAACCAGAACTCCCCTCTACGACGAATTGAAACCAAGGAAATACCATTACTTTATTGAATGCCAGAGGCAACATTCTTGCACACAAAAATAATGGTGCCATTTCACTTTGTTGTAGAGTACCAGTTAAAAAACATACTTTTTTTTCAATATTAAACAGATTTATAATTGAAGAAAATCTTTAACCTAATTTACTGGTCCTTATGGGTTAAATATTAAGAGATGGGACTCTGCCATCACCCAGTGAGTAAAACTGAATACAAAAAACATACAACACTGATCAGCATGCGCAAATGTAGCAAAATACGGTAAGACACAAGTCACAAGTGCACTAACCTCAAAACAAAATCAATAATACACGGGGACGTAATACACAGTCTAAATTGCGAATTGCACCAAGCAGAAATCAACTAAATTCAACAGCTATTAAAAGGGCCATGGCCTGATTGCAAAATAGCCTTGTCTCAGAACGCCCGATTTTCACACCAGGAAGTGGTCAATTATGTTGGTATCTGCCGAAAAACTCTATTTTGTCATTTACCCTGTGAAACTTTATGCGGGCAAAATGTTTATTGGGTGTGGACAGTGTTGAGCAAATGGTGCCCCCCTATTAGTCGAACAATATTAAATTTTATAGTACTCTAAGGGGCTACAAAATAATCATTTTTTAAATCTCACATCAAAGTAGTACCAATAAGCAATCCAATTTTAAATCTGAGTAGAATCTGGTTTTAAGTTTTGAAAAGCAATTTTATTTATTTGTCCAAACTTTTATTGCAATATTGTCACCAATTTTGTATTACATTGGGTTTTGGGTCAAGATCTCCAATCACCACAAACCATTACAGATGATACAAAAAATTGTGCCATGAAAAAAACACAAAATATGACCCTGACCTGTGTGACGCAGTGACGCGTTTGATATTTTCATGATCTGCATATTTTTCACTTCCTAATGCTGACCAAATGACTTAATTGGGTGGAAGATATAGGTCGATTAAAGATTTTCACACAGCCAATCAGATAAAGTTGTCACCATATTCAAGACAAAATGACGGTAAAACCGCAGCTTACTGTGTAACTTCCCATTGGAATAGGGTAAAAATCCGTCGCGGTTTACTCGAACCGCTAACTCCCCCTGGCGGCAGTCGGTTTTTACAAATGTTTGAAATAATCAGCTGACAATACCCCGTAAACCCACACTCCCCTTAAAACCACCAACCACCCCCCTTAAACCTGGGCAACCCCGCCTTAAACTTGGTGCAACCCACCTTAACCACACCAGCCCCTTAGCCCAACCCCCCCTTAACCTGGACACACACCCCCTTTAACCCCTGACACCCCACCTTAACCCCAAACAATCCCCTTAAAGCCCCAGACACCCCCCCTTAAACCCGCACCAACGCATTGCAAACGTCCTCCCATGCATACGCACCTGCGCGCATGCGCGTGCATGTGTGCACGTCGGCGCATGTATACGCGTATTATGTTCCACAAAACCCCTTAAAAACACCCAAACCCCCCCCTAAACCCAAAATCCCGTTAAACCCCAACAACCCCGCCCTTCAACCTGGACAACCCCCAGTCAACTCGTGCACCCACCTTAAACCACAAAAAATTCAGCCACAGAACACCCCCCCTCCCCTTAAACCGGACAACCCTTTAAACCCGGACAAACCCCCTTATTGAACCCCAACAATCCCCCTTATTCCAGGACACCCCCCCTTAAACCCGGACCAACCCCCTTTTAACCAGACAACCCACCTTACACCCAACAATCCCCCTTAATCCAACAACCCCCCTTACCCCCGAAACCACCTTAAACCCCAAAATCCCCCTTACACCCAACAACCCCCTTAAAGTCTGGACAACTAGTGTCGCCACCGATCGCATCGGAGTTTCCTTATGTCCCGATAAACCTTTTCTGCATCTTAATCGCATCGGTGAAATGTCTTCATTTCCGATCTTACAACCGATCAATCATAAGGACAAGGCTCTACGAAGGCTGCTTTTAGGTTGACAATACCTTCAAACTCACCTACTTTCCTGCCTACTTTACGTATATACATTAATGACGATGTGATCAACTGAAATAACATCGCAATTATGCACACACCACACACACACAATTATTTCGAATGAATTGGGATACCCATATCATATATAGGGCTCACGCTAAGCGCAACTATCGCCTACACATTGTTTGCTACTTGGCAAATTAAACCCTCAGAAGCATTAAAAGATGATCTAAGAAAATCTAACTACAAAAATATTATTCAAACGCTGTTATTTATACTACGATTACCATTAAGTATTACTCCTCCTGAGTCAATGTAAATTCATACTGTTTTTGCCCAAGGATTATACATGATCATACACTGTTGAACTCTCAAGCCTAACTCTATGCCCGGTGCCGAAAACCATCGTCATATTGTATTTTTCCGTGACAATGTAATGATACAATTATTTTACAATAAACCACCACTAGAATGATGTCTTGATTGTCTTGCCTATTTTCTGTCAATGTTTCAAAATAACTGAACCGTGAAGAAGACCAGCTATGGCGTCGCACGTGTCAATCCGCAGATAAATTCAAAAAATGGTTTAGTGGCTTTCTATTTACGTGAGATATGAAAGGTAGCGAGAAAGATTCGGGGACTTCCCCCCGATGTCCTTATTTCAGACTACACGTGGCTGGCATTTACCTGAGCGGGGGATCCATTCTAACCCAGACCAAGCAATTTTGGCCGTTGCCGCGCAAATCTTGTACAGTTTAAACCCCCGACCGGGGTCAAACAACTGCGGGCATTAGCGGTGGCGGCCAAGAATCCCAAATTTAGAACGTCCGCCGTTGAGTTTAACATATAATCACATAAATGTGAAATCCTAATTTGTTATAGTGTTATAGATCTTTTTCTTCATTTCTAAAACCGTCGGAGCACAAAAACAACTCCATGACCCCCCACATCCACATCAACAGCGCTAATTTTTTTTATGGTTGTTTGTCTAGTCCTAGTTGATTGCTTTGCTTGTTTAAAAGGCTTGCCGCCATCGTCTGGCGGGCATTGCATCCAGTTGCGGTAAAAAGATCAAGATTCAACTTCTTTGCGACTTGTGGGTTTGGGGGGGGGGGGTTTGGTTCTCACACGTTGGTACCGGTGCGCTCGTTGTATTGACCAATGTCCTCAAATTATCGGTTTCTTCCAATGCCATCCACAAACATCGTCTTGGCGTGCAGGTATTTTGGGTCATGACGGGACAATTTCCTGTGAGTAAGTGAATAGAATGATACATGACGAAAACTTAGCCTTTGTCATTGTCATTTATTAACTTACATTGTTTTCTCATTGCTTTGCTATAGAAAGAAAATACAGTGCATTTTTCTGCGTTGATTTGTGTACAAATTGCCTCATTACCTGATTAACTGTGCGCGTTTTACTGTATCCTACCAAAACTTTAAGCTTATAAATACTATGCATAATGTTACTCTGAGCATCTCAATTCATCCTGCCCCAGCTCCCCGCCATTACCGTTACAGCCACGTGGTTTTGACTGGGAAATGCTAGATACGCATGCTGCTTGATGCATAATTTTATGAATTCATTGTATAACATGACTGTACTTAGCCAAAATGGGCCTTGAAAAAAAGAGCGATTCACAGCTTCTCCTTGGGTCATCACCATGTGATTTGTTTTCGTTTCAAGACTCTCCAGAATATCTTATACTACTATTCTCAAAGGGTTTCAAAAATGACCTTGCACTGTTTCAAATACCCATCTTGACGATCGGAAATTCCCCATACGCTGACATCCGCGATCGTGAGTTGATAGGACTGCATTCACCTTTGAATTCACGGAAATTTACTGCGATGCATACATTTCATATTTGGAGCGATCTAAGACCAAAACACACCACAATGAAGCTTTATAAGGTAACACACACATGACCTTTTGGGTTGCTATATTGCTATTTACTACAGCACAAACTGAAGTTCGGAATACATGAATTTAGGTAAACCACTGTAAATCTAATACTCCAACACACGGGACAATTTACTACTACGGCGTAGTTTGTTACGTATCTGCTTTGTAGTTTCGTGTGTCTATACAACCTACATGTAATCGCATCGGATCGGCCGGTTAAACCTAAATTAATCAGCGATCGGTGAATCAGAACTAGGTGGTGATCGTTCTGAACACTATGACAAGCCCCCCTTAAACCCGGACACCCCGCCCCTTAACCCGGACAACCCACTGACCTAATCAACGCGAGAGTACATGATTCCCCACCCCCCCATCACGTTTCATCACATCGGACTTAGGATCTTCAGATATTTGTTCACAATTTTTTTGGGTGAAAATACCCCAAATTTAGCCATAATACAAATTAGCTGATTTCATTAGACATCTCATTCATCGCCACAACTAATCACGCGAGAGTAATGATCCCACCCCTCCCATCAAGTTTCATCAACTTATGGATCTTCAGATAGTTTTGTTCCATTTTTTTGGTGAAAATCACCCCAAATTTAGCCCATAAATATACAAAATAGCAAATTAGCATTTCCTTGCGATATCACTGGCGCACCACTAATCCCGCGCGAAGAGTACATGAATCGCCACCCTCCACCATTTTCAGCAATCAAAATCGGAGACTTATGGATCTCAGAATAGTTTGTTCACAAGCTTTGTGGGTAAAAATACCCAACCCTAAAAACAACAATTAACTCATATATGATGCAAATTAGGTAACCTAATTAGCAATATGCCACGCCCCTATCTAATCGATGAGCATGGCAGTCCGATTACCCCACCCACCAATTTTACCACCATACCCGTATGGGTCCTCATAGTTTCCGCGTTCACAAGATTGTGTTTGGACGTTCGCCAGCCGCCGCCACCCAGCCAGGCACCGACGCCGTGACTGATAGCATAACCCCCTTCTGCCTTTCAAGCCCAGGATAAATGATCACCACAAATCTTCATATCTCCTCGTTCTTCCCCACGAATTCCTTCATGTTTTCAGCATAGAAAGTCGAAAATATGCAGATCATGAAACCTCAACTGTGTTACCAGTTTGAGTAACAGTGTCAGGGCTCAAATTTTGTGTTTTTTCATGCACAATTTTTTGACTCACTATTGCATAATGAAATTGGACTATCCCCCTTTAAAGATTTCAAGCTTACCGTAGGCAATGATACCAATAGCATACACACATGCCAGTGGAACCTGCTGCCCCTAGTCAACACCATCCCAACCTGATAACTACCCACCAGTTGATAAACACAACAAATGCTCGAAACAAAACACAAGCAAGATCAGTGGATTTCCTTAAATCAAGGGTGATAGACAGAGTTGGAAGACTTGCATGAATACGCTTTGTACTCACCACATAGAAAATGGTGAACATTGCTAGAGTCTGTGTAATAATTCGTTTTGAACTGATTCGAACAATCTGCTGCGTGTGTGCGTGAGGTCCATTGCTGTAGACAGCTCGTAAACGCAACGTTAAAATAGACACGCATCGCCCGGGTACATGTCCCAAGTCGGTACTGCCTACGTAGTTCAAACAATTATTAAGGAGACATAATCTGAAGTGAAAAACAAGGTGACCTTGGAATTTACGCGTGCGTAAATATGCCCCGCCGAAATGTCCGCGATCATTAGAAATTATATTCAACTACACACAATGTGATAAGAGTCCTACAATATGAACCCACCCGTCCCAACACCCACCGACTTGACAGACAACCCCACCCCGACTTACCATACACACCCCACTCGACCCCCACCCACCCCTCCCCCGCTTTGATACGCCCCCCACACCCCCTCTCCCTCCTCTATACAAACCCATCCCTCCCCCTCTTGCGATGACCCCTCCCCCTCCCGGACCTCCACCCCTCCCCGTCCTCCCCAGTTTCCATCACTGTAGCCTTTTAACGAACTCCAATCAATCGTCACCAGGGTTACATTGTTATCGCTGCGACAAACGAACGAACAGACACTGCTCATTTCAGATCTCCCGTTCCGACCCTTGGCGGGGCCAAAAACGGGAATTACTTCCAATTTGGTTTGGTTGGCTGACATGTACATGACAGTAATTGGCCCTATTTTGAGGAATTCCTCAAGTTAGTTTTGAAGTCAATTCACTTACTGGCAATAGAGTATCCCCCAACAAACAAGCAGGATCATGGGACCCACACTGACCAGGAATGGCATTGAATTCCACAGGATTTTACTTAGGGTTGCACGCCTAAGTCGACTATAGTCGCTAGTCGCACCTATTTGGCCATAGTCCGCGCTACGATTTTTGTTTTGTCAATAGTCGACTATTGGATATGATTTCAGTGGATGCTAATGCTACCACACTACGGATCGAAGTCCCTTAAGCAATGCACAAATGACGGAAAAAAGGTCCCCGTTGTTAAAAGCACTAAAATACCGACACTTGGGATGTACTAGCCTATTATTTATTAAATGCCAAATGGAGTAGGAACTCCATGATACGTTAAGATTTTATCCGGTCCATTCCCTCATGTTTGCTTCAACGCGGCCTGAGCTGATGCGCAGTGTGGCGGTTAGCTGGGAAATTCCCCAAGACCGTAAACTAACAGTTTTGAACTATACTGATCTTTTATGACTTTTCAGCTCATGACCACACGTAATTATCACTCACCTGTAATTTCTGATCGCAAATTTGTAATACCAGTTAAGATTCGAAATAATTCATTGTTTATTTAGCTTTATTTTGTATCAAATTTCGCCACCAGGCCATGTGGGCATGCAGCTAAATGCAGGCGGCCATATTGCGAGGTACTATTTTTTTCATGCTAAAATGACATATTCGAGCAATTAAAACATACGATGATTTAATTTTGATTTCAAATCTAGGTTTGTTATTCTTAAATGATTTTTTATAAAATAATCTGGACTTAATTACCATTGTTTATTCTTGTTTACTTGCAAATGTCAGACCCCCCTCCGATTAAATGAACTGTTGTTTACTGCTTAATGTTTGGATTGGTCCATTTAATTAATGGGGGTGAGGTAGTTGCTTTATTGTAAACTCAATCGGGAAAGGACACAAAAGCACTAAACAATTGCCTAGCGAGAGCTGTCTCTGTGCTGATATGATTGACACTCTTGCGGTTTATTTGGGGTCTTTTACATATAGTTTTAGAGAGGTCGAGTAGGGAATTAACGGCTGGGATCATGGATATAGCCAACAAATTTTCCATATTTTCATCAACATGATCGATTGATTGATTTATATACACTTATGTAACATGGATATGGTTGTCTACCAGGACCCTTTAGGTGCGTAATTACGCAGATTTGGCACATTTTCAGTGCGGATTTGGCACAAAAAATGCTAATTTTTGGTGCGCGGAAAAACATGAAATTTGCGAAAATCGTGCGCTGAAATGAAGTGTTTTATTGTGTTATCACTCGTCAAAAGTGTGTACAATGTCCCCGACAATGTCCTTTAATCGTACCGTGAATACTGTACAAACAGTGCATGGTTTTACATGTATTCTGAACAAATGAAGTACGCTCAAACTTCGCGAAAATTTAGACATTTTGGTAGTCGCCAATAGTCGTAGTCGTGACTAATTGGGGAGTGACTAGTCGACTACTAAAAAAGCCCATGTCGTGCAACCCTAATTTTCACCCTATTCTTCCTAACTAACATTGATAAACAAGTGTAGGACCCTTTCAGGGAAGGTAAATTATGTTGAATAGACTTTTGTTTGCCCTCCAGATCCAAGCGTGCAAAGAATACAATTCTGGTTCACCTGAACACTTCCAATATTTTTGCAGGTGATTCTTTTGTATTCTCTGCATGCTTGGGTTGTTCTGGGGACAGGTCTTAAGTGCCCTATAGCCTTTGAACTTCTAAATAACACAAAATACCACACTGTGTTATGTTCACGTAGAAACCATGAAATTCCGCTGTGAAATTTGTGGTAATTGGTGGTTTGGCAATCCAAGACACTGGAATTGTGTGGTATTTAGGGAATTCCTTATGAAATTAGAAGTACTTGGAGTGTTAGGACTAAATATGACTGGGATCAACAAGAAATGAGCACTAGAGGATTCTCTGAGCTAAAGATCTCAGCCATCTATTGTGGCCAGAGGGTGTACTGAGTCTATCCCACAATGCACCAGTTTAGGGAACTTCATCTCAATAAGGTCATGTGATCTCATTCTTAACACATGAAAATCCTGACTTTTACACTCACTTTTGCCCACCAAGTGCTAGTACTTTAGGAATTTTTATCATGATCATGAAATGTTTTTGTCCTTTAACTTCTTGAACCCTTTCCCTAAGTACTGACATGTGTTTAGAACAGTACAGTATAGGCACATTGCAATGCATTATGGGATTGGTTCAAAACCCCCTCTACAGTGTGGCCTTCTCTTGGGAATTTACTCTTGATTCGGTTAAAAGTACATTATGTAGTGTCAAGACACATACATGAATCTTACTTTGAATCAGTGCAAATCTCTGAAATATATGTAAAGTCTGTAACCCGGGGGGCCACCTGTATTCAAAGGTGGATGATGCGTGAACATGGACTTCCAAATTAAATGCACCCTGAAATATACCCTAAGCAAGTATTTTTGTCTGTTTTTTGCTACACTAAAGAAGTATTTTTGTCAGTTTTGGTACCCGAAACAAGTAAGCAATGCATTGTGTTGTTAATATACCTTTATTAGGCTAATGAAAGTTGATTCCCAGTTTCCTGTTTCCCGACTCCGGTCAGAAAGAAATGCCGATCAAATAATTCATTATTTCCAAATAATTCATTATTTCATATTTTCCAACTGTTTAAGACAAAAACGATTGTTTTACGTGATCTTACTCACGAATGATGCTTTTACGCATGTTTTACGATGACGGGGGTGTGGGTAGAAGAATCGGAGGAGGAAACGTCCATGTTCTAAGATCAATAACCAATTTATGTTGGTTCCTGGCTCGATCCTTACCTACTTCCGTGTGTGTTCTATTAAACCACCGATGGGTCGATTGACTAGGCACATGTAGTCTTGCAAAATGCTGTGTGAAAACTATGATTTAAATTGTAAATGGATATGGCCATGTCATGACGGAGTACAAAAATGTTACACAGTGCCCAAAATGACCCAACAACAGGCACCAAAATGTATTACTCTCAACAAATTTTATTCCTTAATGTGAACGGTATATAGTATACATTTTAGAAAGCGTATACTTACAAGGATGTCAGATATGGCCAAAAGAGCGACAATATTCAGGGTGGGGAAAATTCCGCTAGGGTGTTAACATAAGAAAAAATTACATATTGGGTCATTTTAATATACCATGGTCACTTTTTTTTCCACAAATGTGCAGGCAAAATGAGATGTGGATTTTGAAAGACAGACAAAGGCCCTCCAAAAAATAATAAAGGACGATACACTAATGTTGTGTCTGGTTTTTGTTTATATCAATAAGGGTGGTCAAACTTCACTTTTTTGTGGACGAAAAAAAAAAGGTCATTTTTTGAACGATTATGCTTTTTCAAGTACTAAGCCTTAAGTTCTTCAGGAGAAATACATCGGATATGGGTTTCTGTCCAAAGATTAGGATCAAAACGAAAGTATACAGGGTGATCCATGGATATTATACAGGGTGATCCGTTTGTTATTATAAAGGGTCAATAGGGAAATATTAAAGTCGCCCTGTATTTACCATTTGAGCAAAGATGACAAACCTATAATATGTAACTTAACAGTGTACAAGGGGCCATTTCCTACTTATACTAAGTGAAATTGTATTCCCAAGCTCCTAAACCTGTTTGACATTACAAACTTCATACTGAAAATGCAAAAATACACGGATCGGCGGCTATTGAGCACATGTCTTCAAGGTCGTGAACCCGAAGTACTTAGTGTATTGTTTTCATGAATCAACCTCTATGCCTATAACCAAATTTAAATCATGCTTTAGTTTTATGTACATGTATACAACCTTTCTTGTTTACTTGACAATCTCATACAATGTCTCCAAACTCCTGTGACTCCATACAGGTCCTATCCAAATGCCACAATTTTGGTTGAAGATGCGTTTGGTCATGAAATAATTATTATGCTTCATTATCTAATACATTTATATAAGGGGATACAATGTGTGATTAAAATAAAAAAAAAAGAAACAATTTATAAGATATTAAAATCAGTTTATCCAAGTTTTCTACCTCGTTTTTGGAGATATATTTTAGCACGACAGCCGAACATTCCCCAAAAGTGATAAACTTTGTACCTATTAAGATTGATTTACTAATTAATTAATCACATACATTAAACCAGCACCTTAGCTTGTATCATGAGGTAGATCTATCATTCAGGACAAGTGTATTGCATTTGAGCCCCATAAGTGTTTTACTTCTCTACTATTTATTTATAGGCAACGGCGTTTTCACCGTTTGTGTGCAATGTCATGGCTCCCCCCCCCGCCGGCTCCCCCCCCCCCGCCATATCCCCCCGTTACCAAGCTGAAGGTTTTCGCCCGAACTCTCATAATACAATCCATAGGGCTGAAAATGGTTTATCTTAAAGAGCAGGCGTCTAGCAATAATGACATCAAATTCTTTGAACCGAGTCAAATTTTTTAAGATGAAATGGAATTACCTGAAAAAAACAGTGAGAGTGAACAGATCCCCAATTTTAGTGTACCCAGTTCTTGACATACAGCCATATATACCACACGGCGCATTGACTCGAAACTAGGTCTAGTCTCTCCGACAGGCTAGGCTGCATATCAACCACATCATTGACGAAGTTTACACTTACAGCTTGTAAGGCCAGACTAGGTTGAAATGGTAATTTCTACCGTGCACTGTAACAGCTATATTTTCATTTTCAAATAATGATATAGGAAATTTTACTGTCAATTTTTTCAAAGTTTTTCATATAATATATATTGAAAAATAAATTTCCATTTAGATAAATACATGATATTTGCCGAAATTCTGTGTCATTATTTGTTTTTAGCCACTTTACCCTGCTATAAATAAATCAGCACCACCATGTGTACTTTCTATACTGTCCCTTTTCGTTCATTTGTCCATGTGGGTTTTTTTTTCGTCCGGGTTTTTGTAACTTTACTACGTTTGTGTTTTTACGGAGTCAGGTTGGGGCAGTGAACAATAGAGTGGAGGAAGGTATTCCTTCCCTGACCGATTGTGAACAGCCTATTTCAGGTCCGTCATTTCCATGTCTTGCTCAAGGTACTAGAATCTTAGTGAAGCTCTGGAAACTAAGAAGTACTTTATAAAAGCACTATGTGTACCAAGTTTATTTTAAATGGAGCCTGGATCATAATAAGTGGGTTTCGTGCCACAAAACAAAGGCAGACTGCCGTTAACTTGGCATCAATATGAAAATCTGAAAATAATGAATAATGAAACATCCCTAACTCAGTCATGAAAAAAAATGAAACGGGAACTGGGAATCAACTTTCAATAGCCTTATCTTGCTTTTCTTTACATATTTTTTTGATATGCTTAATTTGAGTCGTACACGTACATCCAATTTCCAGGTTTGAGAAAAAACACCCTTTTTCCGGATTTTGCTGTTTTTGACCCTATCAATGTATGTGTCGTACATCCCCTGTTGGAAAAAAAAGACCCTTTTCACGTGTTTTCTTGTTCACGCATCACATCCACATTTGAATACGCGTGGCCCCCCCCCGGGTCTGTATACAGAATTAAGTTGTAGCTTCTTCACACATTATATGGCAAGATTTCCCAATCCCTACAAATTCTGCAACATCCCGTGGTTTCCATCAAGGCTGCAGAATTCATAGAAGGGGCCATATGGAACTCTTTTCCCATGATAAGTGGCAAATGTTCTTAATGTTTTAACAATAGTGTTTTTAATTTTGATAAAGTATTTTATCAGCTAAACTGCAGCTTGCTGCAACTTCATTTCCAAAAAGCTGTTCATGTCCCTATAGAGAGAGTCTCATACGACATTACTATGTACAGTACCCAATTTCAACTAGACTCTAATACTACCTTAAAACCTACCACCACTCCATGTTTGGTCAATGTATTCTCTCTGTTCACTCCATTGAAACCACATACGAATGCCATCTTCTAAAAAGGTACTGATGAGACATAGGCGCTCAACATGAGGCAGGATGTGTTTTGACTCTTTCTAGTACCATGCAAAATAATAAAAGATGCAAGTCATTATAAAATTTTACAGTCTGCTCAAAACAGCAAACTACTGTTCCGCAATTTTTCTGCTGTATCAATTACATCCAGATAACTTACAATTTTAAAATAACTCTTTGGGCGGAAGACTATTGTAAAAAATTTACCAACTATTATATTGATATATGCAATCTCTCTACAATACAGCATTAACAGCCTTCAGTGGCGTACCGAGCAGTCGATCCAGAGGGGGGGGGCAAATTTCCAAGTCGTGTTCCGCCAGAGGGCAAACATCCGTACTCGTAAAATCGTCCCGGTAATTTGCTCCAATTAAAGAGTCTGAATTTGCAACAATACGCGCCTAGCGTGCGCAAATTGGCTGAATTTGGCCTGAAAATTTTGTTTAAGATTTCACTCTCCCCGAAAACGAGGGATAAAATATATATTTGGTCCATATCGTCCGCTTTTTCGAGGCCAGAGGGGGCAACTTGCTCCCCCGGTCGGTACACCATGCAGACTTGTGGGTGGGGTATAACCCTATTGGCTCAATGGACTCAATACTAAAAAATGCTTCAATTTCAGTGGAATGGTAAATGAAAATGGGAATCACAAGTAAAGTAAGGTATAGTTGGACAATGTACAGGTAATAGTTACCAAGTTACACGCCAACACCCCTATGGGGCCCCTACAAGGTATAGGGGTAGTAACTAATGAGGGTGTTAAAAAAAAAACTGTTTGGGGTTAATAAACACGCAGATGGTCACAACTATTCCTTATTTTAATGTAAGAATAAAAAAACAGTTTTATACAACAATATGAGACCATTTTCAAATGGCACTCATACATTTTCGTGTATGTCATCGTATGAGGTAGCCCTGGTAAAATGCCTCTTTGCCCCCCCCCGCCAACCGACCAACATGCCTGTTCACGCCACTATATCATGGGCTTGATTTTTCACACCTGTGTGACCCTTGACCTTTACACTTGTATAGTGGAAGTGCTGATTTTTAACATCAACAATCTGGTCATTCGTTGAGGCACACTTTATACGATTCAAAGCAATTTTATTGTTATGTTTTTCAATGTAATGTTTTAAGCAGCAGGCGTTTGTAAGTTGACTTCACATGATTGCACCAGTGAGCCTCAAGTATGAACTCAAACCTCTAGCCTGCATTGTAACTTGGACACCAGATCAATCCAGTATTAAAGTAGGTGGCAAGTGTACAATTATTGGAACTAGGTTCGACAGTTGCTCACTGCTTGATCGAAAAACTCAATCTGTAGATTGCATGCTTTGCATGCTATCTACAGTTTGAGACGCTAAGCGTCACAGAACAGGCGGCCGCATTCAACTTTTATGCGCCGCTTTTGTTCTTTGTGTATTGTTATAATTGAATTGTTGAGGCTCTAGCAATATCCCCAACCGTGGAAGGTCTCAACTGATGAACGAACGTGAAACTTGTTACGCGGGATCGGCAGACTGCTCAAGTCAATTCCTGTTTTCTTCTTCCCTGGGTCAACACAGATCAACAATGTTTTTTAAATTTGGATCTCAAATATTTGAAAATTACACGAGTACTGATGAATGAAATGTGAGGAGCCCACACGCTTATGAAGAAGTGTGCCTTTCTACGGGATATTGGCGGCACGGCAAACAGATGAGAGAGAGCAAATCTGATAGCAAGAATTAAATACAGAAACCATGCCATTATGATATTGAACTGTCACTAATAGACGAAGGAGGAGAGACTATCTGAAACCAGAGGCCACAGAGATCTCGGCAGTAATGTTGTTTTACACTATAAAACCAAAATGTGACAATTTTCAGCCCCAAGTCAACCAAGGATATGAAACAAATTAACTGGTCCAAGGCAGGGTCACCATAAGTTGAAACTTTAGTAATAGTAAATAAAAGCGGGCATTATTTTGTGTTTCGCCAGCAAATTCAGTCATAGATAATTTTCAGTACTGTTATGCAAATGATGTTTTGATGGCAATAATACCAGAGGGTGTTTTTAATACAATCCCATGCTGCATTGCAATGTTCCTATACTGTGCTGGTACTAAATACATGATCAGTCACTTAGGGATAAAAAGTCGTATATAAAAGTTTAACAAAACACAGATCATTTCATCATCATCGAGCTAAAAAAATCCCTAAGTACTAACGCTTTGTGTGGGCTAAAATAAGGGTTAAAGATTTCAGAGTTTTATGTGTTAAGAATAAGATTTTTATGGGAGTCCGAACATGACACCCTATTGAGGTGAAAAATTGTCCCAAAACAGGGGCATTGTGGGATTGACTACCAAAACCACCCCTCTGGCATATACAACTCACGCTCGGGCCTCGGTCGGGGAGACTCGGAGTACAATAAGGTCCGGCGCCCATTTCAGGCAGTTAAGGAACTCTAACCGTAAATGGGTTTCGTCATACGGAGATAATGTCTCACGTGCACACACCCTGGGTTTAAACAACCGTTATCTTCCTACATCCCCTGTGGCTTTGAGGCAGTGAAATGATAACATTCAAATGTTTAATTTATGATAACACACTGCCAAGTCACAGTTTGATATGTAAGACATGGTGTTCTAATGTATACTCGTAAGGAATGCTTGCTTACCTTCTCCCTAGTTGATGTAACAATTGCATTGTCTTTAGGCAGATGCCGAACCTCCCTGAATATATTTCCGCACATAAATAATATTCATTTTTTCGATCACCCTGATAACATCACCTACACCTCCCCAAGTGACGTCATACCCACAATTCCACTTCCTCTTTTCGTCTTACCCTCGATAAGACAAACATCCTGCAGGGGGGGGACGGGCCGGCGGAATCAACATGGGGAAGGTAAGCAACATTCCTTACGAGTCATTAGAAACCACTGTTCTTCATGACTCTACAGGAATCTGACTTACCCTCAATCCGATGTTGATGTTACAAATTGCATAAACATCACCAGATTAGCACTGGTACTAGGAGGCGGTGCGGGATGCAAAACGTCACACAAGGATTGCGTGAATCGAAATGAATTCGAATTGCAAGCAATTCGAATCAAAACCTAAATAAAACAAGCGCAAAAATCATGAGACACCCTGGGCGACGCAGTTATTTGCACTTACAATAATTGTCTGAGAGTCCGATGGTGTAGGACAGCTCGGGCAAATCTAGATCTTTCTGGGTTGACGTGTCGAAGTAGTTGTAGTGAAAGTAGTTGAGGAGCGCCATGAAACCGCTGCGCAGATTTCGGCAAGGGGACGCCGCGCTGAAAGGCGAAAGACCGCGATAGCTCTGGTGGAAAGAGCGCGAACACTCGCGGATTTTGGAACAGCTGCGGAGTCTGTGATAATTTTTTTTTAACTACAAACTAGCATAGCGTAGCCTTCGTCGCGCCGTGAGGGGCAACCGGTGTGATGAAGAGCTGATTCGTGGGCCCCCTGATGGGGCGCGTCCTCTTACACATCCATTTTAAGGCGGCGGAACAGGACAACCAGAATATGGCCTCACGATATAGAAGGAAAACAGTACGATCTTCGGGAGGAAAGACGGGGGACGTTGAAAAGGCGCTACACTCGGTCTTTGCGAGAAAACTCCGGACGAAAGTTAAAGGTAGACCGGCGTTGGAGAACTGGATAGCATCGCCGACGGCTAGCGCATGCAGCTAGATAATGGCGGAGTCATCGAAGCCATAAAAATGAGAACACGGTCTTCCAAACGTTCAGGTTAGCCAAATAGTAGCGGTCAGCCATGGGCGCGAAGGGGTCGCGTAGATAGTCACACCTTGTTGAGATTCCATGAGGGTACAATCTTCTCTCCGGGGGCCTGGTATTAAACATCCCGTCGAGTAGAAGCGTGATGGCGGCAGAGTCGTTAAGTCTGGGTCATCATCAAACCCTCTGTGGATCGACTGGGAATAGCAGCATATTTGTAGTTTCGGACGGTGGCGGCCCTCCAGTCAAGCATTCAAATCGAATCCGACCAGAAAGTCTGCCACCCCTGGCCTACAGTGCAACAGTGGGTCGAGATCCCTCCTGTCGGCACCACCGTAGTAGACGCCCAGCCGTCCAGAGTAAGTTCGCGCGTATTGGGGTCTACCCCGAGCGGCCAGGTTAGCAGCTTTCGACGAAAGGCCCTCCTCATGGAGACGACTCCCGGACAAGGGCCAAAAAAAGCAGTCAAACATCAGGTGCTCTATCTTCAGGTGCGCCTTGGTCCGACCGATGTCCGCGACGAGGTCCGGGACCGGCGGGTGGGGGTATGAGCTTTGGAGACCCGCGAGAAGGGTCTACCATGGGCCGGAACCACAGGTGTCGAGGCCAAAAAATATGGCTGGCGACATGATACGTGGCAGTCCTCCTCTGATACTGCCGAAGAACGAGAGTATCAGAGGAAGGGGGGGAAATGATACGTGTCAGCACGACCACCAACTGCTAGACTAGAGCGTCCCCGGCGAATTGTCCGGTCTGGGGTACGGAGCAAAAACACCGGAGGCTGGTGATTCCGGCGACGCGAAGAGATCTAGCGACGCGGTAATAGAACCTGTCGAAGATCATTGGACGACCCGTGGGGTTAGGGACCATTCTTCGGGGCCGGCCAGTCGGCCCCGAATAGATGTCCGCCCGGATGTTGGTAACACATGGGATGTGCGTCGCAACGAGGATATCCTGCGGCTGCTGCACCAATTCGGAAGTTGAATGCGTGCAAACAGAGCGTGGGGGACCTGGTGCCCCCTCTGCATGTTCCAAATAGGCCACTACGTCGTGTTTTCGGGATGAATCATGACTTGCAGCCCAACAGCCTGGACTCGAAAAATCCCTGAGGGTGTATTGAAACCACTGCTATGAAGTTCGAGCAGGGTGATGTGGAAGGACGCTTGTTCGGGTGACCATTGTCCGAACACGCGATCCTCCCCTATATGACCGCCCCATCCCCACTCCGACGCGTCGTACGTAAGACGGTCGTGGAGGAGGAGCTGGGAACTTCACTCCAACCAAGAGGTTGGTGCGAAGAATCCACCACTCCAACTCCCTCCGTGGGATGGCAGTCATCGGGATAACCCTGTAATGGTAGGAGGGCCGACCGGGTCGGTAATGCGCCAGAAGGTGAAACTGAAGGGCCCTCATATGAAGGCGACAGTCTGGGACCAGGTCCACCAGACTGGCATCGCCCAACACCCTGAGGCCAGGCGACGAGGTAGGACAGGAGGGGCTGAATGGAGCAAGAAAAATAGCACAAAACGTACAATGGGAGCAAAAAACACTACCTCGGGCGACGGGACAGCTAACCCGTGGACCAGGTCTAGTTGTGCACCCAGAAAGATGGGGGTCTGTGTTGGAACGAAATTGGACTTCTGGTGATTGACCAGAAAGCCCAGCATCGTCACTGTTCGCAATACGAACTCGAGTTGCCGCCGTGAATCGACCCTGGGCGGGCTGTACACCAGCCCGTCGTCCAGGTAACACACAGATGATCCCCCGGAGCGGAGGTTACCGCTGACTAAAGGCCTGCACACCCGGGTGAAAACCAGTGGGGCGGTGGAATGGATGGAAAGGCCGAAGGGACGGATCGGCAGCGAGCGAAAACCGGCTTACGCCTTCCAGTCACGAGAAAAAGACGCATGGCGGATAGTTGTCTCGATCGCAATCTTGAACTTGGGATTGTTGGAGATAGGCGTCCCTTGAGCGGTCAGTGACGGAGCCAGGTCACCTTTGATGGGCAACGTAACACGAGCCATGTGCTCCATCCGAAAAGCACTGGCTTGATTGAAGGAATTGAGCGGCTTGAGAATTGAGACCGGCGCATCGCCGTCTTCTTCGGAAGCTAGGAGAAGGTGCGACCAGAACCCACCCCCTCACCCGAAAGGGGGGGCTGATCCGGACGATCGCCTCTTTGACGGAGGCGACTCTGACTCAGATATCAGGGCCCTCGCCGACTTCCAGGGACATCCAGGGAAGGATGGTGGCCATCATCGGCAAATGACGGGGAGGTGTTGCAGTGAATGCGATACGGTAACCGGTATCCACCAGTTGCAGCACAACTTCGCCGGATGGATCCCGATCCAAATCGAGCGACACTGCACAGGCGACAGCCCCACGGAGATAATGCCCCGGTGGAAACTGATCCCCTTCGGGAGGGGAGACAGCACTGGTCGCCGCCCATCAACCCCAGTTCGGCATTTTGCCCTGGCCCCCACGAGAGGACTTGGACTGTGGGAGCGGACGATTACGCCCGCCCTGGAGGAGGGGGGGCCTTAGCGGCCGACGTCGACGTAGACGCCGCAGTAGAAGGAGCAGGGGTGGCCGCAAGAGACGATTTCTTTGGGGCTTCCTGCTTGCGATTCCTCTGCTTAGGCTTTCCCGGGTGGTGATAGGCTTGAGTATCTTGAAGATTTTCCTCGTTGGTGACACGCTGCGCCAGTTGCTCCGCAACCGTGTCGAAGTTGTCACCGAAGAGTGTCGGCCGGCAAAAAGGCATCTCCTCAGGTCCCCCGAAAGGTCTCTGTTGAAGATGCGCTTAAGCTCGCACAAGCGTTATCGAGTCTAAAAAGACCCGAACCGCATAGACAGAGCCATCGACTACTCCAGCTGATGGCGGCTGCGTACCCGCCAGCTCCCCCCCGCAGAGAAGACGCATTCTTGGCCAGATGACTCGCATGCACCAAGTCACCCGATTCTGGTTGGTGACGCAGAGGGAGAAAATCGATAGAGAGAGCGCCAGAGAACGGGCGTCAGCCGCTTAAACTCTTCCTCCCAAAAATAAAGGTGAGAAGCATGGGGGCGCAAAAGCCCCGCGGACGGACAAACTTGGAAGCGACATTGCTGTCACTCGGGGAACTCAACAGCTCTCATAGTCGGCATTGCACACACGAAGCGTTAACGTGTAGGCTCGCGACGAACGCGAAGCCCCACGGTCTCTCCGGAGCGTCCAATGCGTCCCACGCCTAGGGATAGCCTTGGGCCGTGAGAACAAAGGAAACGTCCGCGTCGGGCTTGGGAGCCCAAGCCCCCCAGATTGAGACTAGACCTGAGACGGCGGGGAGCAGAGGACCGGGGAAAAAGGTCGGATGCCGATCGACGGATCGAAGTTAGTGTGGCCAGCGGCAGCGGCGATGACGAGCCCCAGCATCATCATAACATTCCCCCTCAGCCTCCGCTGTCCCGACCGGACTACGGAGTGGATGGGGGATGAGCCCACAGTAGCAGGTGAGGCACCTAGGCTGAACACGCTACCCCGCTGCAACCGGAGATCCATCGAGACGCCCGTACCTGCGGAACAGCGGGCGCGAACCGGAGACACCCCCGCCCACGGCCCCTACAGCACGGGTGGGTGGGAGGTTGAAGCCGATGGGAAAGAGCGGAGATCTGTTACCCTGTGGGCCAAAAAGAGTGGCCGGAGGGGGTGGAGGGTAAGCAGAATACCCGGGTTCATCCCAAGAGACCCGGATGTGCGGATCACAACGACCCAGGGCGGATGTAAGCGCCAGCGAACCCCGGACGGCCCGGCCTCGAGGGCAACCCCCCAAGTTGGGACTGGCCGGAGCCATAGGGTCTCCCCCAGGGTGCACACTAGCAAACCCCCCCCTGTGGCCAAGCCAAACCACGGCCGGGGGATGGCACGGCATGAGAGGCTGGGCGACCGGGAGGGACACCACGGGAGGGAAGCTGACATAGGCGCTACGGCCCCTGGCGCTGCCTCAACCACCGATGGTCCGCCCCGGAATGACTGCCCATGCCCACTCGGAAGGCTTTGTCCACCCAAAGAATGGGTATTCAACTCCCTGTGAATCGGCATTGTTCCGGGCATCGACTGCAAATCCCCCGATGTGGGCAATTGTTTGGCTAATCCTAATCTATTAGGATTTGCCAAGGCCAGTCGTAAAAGGGGTAATGCGGCCTAATGGAAGATGAGCATGCAGCTGCACTGAAGCCCCCGCAGAGGGGGCAGGAGCCAAGGGCGTCGTGACCAGCGTAGTTGAGGCCCGCAGAACCCCCGTACCGTACGGAGGAGAGGAGCAACGACGCGCCGAGCCATGTACCCGGCTGCCACGACAGCAGCCGATACAGGATTTGTTGGAAGCAATGCATTGCCTAACAACGGGAGGCCCGCGCCAATAGACGGCTGTCCCTGGGAAAGCGTACGTGGGGCGGACCCACACGCGACACACTACCACACGAGGTGACGTGGACGCAGTAACGGTGGTAGCCGTCATAGGGCGGTGCACCGAGGGACAGGCGATCCACCGTTTAACAACTAGCCCCGTACGCCAGGCCACGGAGGCACTGGCAGCAAAATGTTGTAGGCCCGAAAGACCCCAGAACGGCGGGCTGAGCCTCCGCCCTTACGAGCGGAAGAACACCCGTCGTAGCGGTCAGAAGTCCCGCCCTGCCGACGCCCAACGCGATGACGAAGACCCAAGGATACGCACCGGGTAGGATTCCAGCGCGTCAAAGTGCCCACCGGAAGCCCGATACACAAGGGATGCACTTGTTCGCTCTGAGCAGCGATCGGTCAGTGCGAAACAGCGTGGGTGAGGGTTCCATGACGGTAACTCGACAGCACAGGCTTCGCACGAGTGCGGCATTCGGAAACAGATATAGGGACCTGGGCCCTAGAATGGTAGGTTAAGAGAACGCCCAAGCCTCTCTTTAACGACCTGGCTAACCGATCTAGGTGGAGAACGCACCCAAAGGAAGGGATACCAAGTAATAAAATAAGATAAAGTCTTTATAGAATTATTAAACAATCAAGCAGTTCAATCACTCCAACAACTCTTTTATCATACAGGCGAAACCTATGGAACATAGCTGTAATGAAGCGAAAGGAAAACCGCTTAGATAAGTATACCCCATAGTGCCCGCACCATTGTGTGAAGTAACCGGGTCGGCCCAATAAATTATAAAATGTAAACAAACCGGACGCCATCTTGAATCGAAACCAAAAGAGTGGCGGTACATTTCCAAATACAACTTTTGGTCGCATTTTACTCTGAAAATAAAAGAACAATTAAAATAATTTAAATAACCTAAAACATATAAGATAGAGTGGGAAATAGACTATCGATATGAACGTGGCGGCAGTGACACGCCCTACAGCTATCGTCAGTCTATGGGTGTGAAATATTGCGGGTTTGTATGAGACAACCCGACGCCAAAGTCAAGGGATACAGACGACCTTAAAATACCGATTCGCAAACGACAAAAATGACAAAAATACAGTCCCAGGGCCGTAAATAACATGACATTAACAGATTACACACAAGGGTTCCGGGATAAACTAGCTAGTAAATCTGACCAAAAATTCGACAAATTACGGGAGCTTAATAATACAGTTAACGAACTTGTCGAACCCCAAGACGAAAGAGGAAGTGGAATTGTGGGTTATGACCTTCCACTGGGGAGGCTGGGCTTGATGCCTCATAGGGGTGATCGAACATGAAATTTATTTAGGTGCGGAATATATTTTTCATTGGAGGTTCTGCCCATCTGCCTTTAAAGACAATGCAATTGGTACCATCAACATCGGATTGAAGGTAAGCAGATTCCTGTATGAGTATATAATTTATTCGTCCTGGCCAGCGAGTGAACGCGCGCCATTGCTCCTGTTTGCGCGAAACCTGCATCTTACATGTACTGCAAACCAGTGGGGCAGACGTTTTGGAGGGGGGCAGGAGGAAGCGTGGCGTTACCCTAGTATAACTTGGCAAGAAATTATTTACTCAACTATTAGTCTGGTGTTGTTGACATTCAATAACATTTAAAGGTGCACCGAGAGATTTCATATCGATGGGGGGGTGTGTGTCCTGGTCCATAATAAAAAAATCAAAAGTTCTGATTTTTGTGCCCTGCTGATGTAAAGCTTTTCATTAAAAAATATACCCATCTGAAAGGATTTTAAGCTAAGAAGGTTCTTTGGTACAAAAATTGTGCAATTACTAATTTTCGTATAGGAGGAGCGATACGATTGGGCTACTTTTGACCAAAATAGTGGTCTCAAAGCGCCATTTTAGGCAGGATCGGCGGCGCTGTTGCTTGTTTTTTTTGTCACAAAAAGCCATCAACCGCAGGCTGTATATTGTGAGTGCTTACCACGATCAACATTAACCCACAGATTTCATCCTACTTGCACTTCCATAGACCAACAATTCTACCACAAAGTGGATTGTGGTATATTGCTTAGTAGTTAGCATCAAATCATAGTTCCAATAATTTTTTCTCCGAGTGCTATATAAAGTTCCAATAATTTGTAACTATGGAAGCATCTTTAAAAATTTGGCACCACTAATCTTTGGTGCCATAATTACCAACTGGTCTGCTTTGAAGTTTCATGCCAGTTAAGGTTTGAGATGTTGATTTTCTAAATTAAAAAGAAAAAAATTAATTTTCTTTTGGCACGTACCTAGCATTTAGAGTATGTAGAATAATTGTTCCTTACAATTTGTAAACTGATTGCACAATTTGGTCCTAAAAAAGTCATTGTCAACATTGTAAACAGGCTGCACAAATTGGCAGCCCAATGTAGACACAACAAGGGTAAGTTCCCTGAAAAGTTCTAAGTTGAATTTTTAAAATCTGGAAAAAATGGTCATCACATGATAGACCGTTAAAAAATATATATAAATATACCTAACACTTAAGATTAGAAGTGGGAAAAATAAGACTATCGTTATGAACGTGGCGGCAGTGCCCCGCCCTAGAGAGCAGGTCTATGGTGTGGAATATATTGCGGGTTTGTATGTAAGGACCAACCCGACGCAAAGTCAAGGTATATAAGACCTTAAAATACCGACTTCGCAAACGAAAAATGACTAAAAAACTACAGGCCCAGGGACGTATAACTGACATTTAACAGATTTACACAAGGTTCAGGACTACACTAGTAGCTAAATTGACAAAAATTCGACAAAATACGGGAGCAAAATCATAACGATTACCGCACTTGTCGACCCAAGACGGAAAAGAGGGAAGTGAGTGAATGGGGGTTATGACGTCACTTGGGGGAGGTGGATGTCATACAGGGTGATCGAATTGAATATATTTATGTGGGAGGGAGGCGGGAATATATTTTCATGGGAGGTTCTGCATCGCCTAAAGACAATGCAATTTGTTTACATTGCAACATCGGATTGAAGGTAAGCAGATTCCTGTATGAGTCTAATAATTTCTTGGTCTGGCCAAGGCGTCTGTGAACGCGCGCATTGCTTGTTTGCGGCGAACGGCATGTCACATGTAAATGCAACCCAGTGGGGAAAACGTTTTTGGCGTGGAAAAGCGGGGGATACTCGTTAACTTGGCCAAGAAAGAAATCTTACTCCAAACTATCGGTCTGGTCTGTGTGACTTCAATAACATAAAGTGTTTGTGCTGCAACGTGAGAGAGGAAGATTTCACATTCACGTGTCCTTTAAAAAAAATCAAAAAGTTATGATTTTATGGCCTGATTGTAAAGCTTTATAAAAATTTATTACCCATTCGAAAGGATTAAGATAAGAAATGTTTCTTTGGTACAAAAATTGTGCAATTTATAATTTCGTATAGGAGCAGATACGATGGGCTACTTTTGACCAAAATAATAGTGTCTCTCAAGGCGCCATTTTCGGCAGGACTAGGCAGGAAGGACTCGGCGGCACGCTGTTGTTTTTTTGTCACAAAACAGCCTAACAAGGAAGGCTGATATTGTGAGGACTTACCACAGATCACCAATTATACCACGCTGTCATCATACTTGCACATTCCATAGACCACAATCTCCACAAAATGGATTGTGGTATTGGTAGATGCTGTAGTTAGATAAATCATAGTTCCAATATTTTCTCCGAGATTCTATATAAGAGTTCCAATATATTGTAACTATGGCATCATCTTGTAATTATTTTGACATAACTTTGGTGCCAAGTGAAAAAACTGTTTGATGTGAAGTTTCAATGCCATTAAGGTTTGAGATGTTGATGTTCTAAATAAAAAGAAAAAAAAATTTTCTTTTTGATTAATAGATCGCGAGAGTCTGTCGAATAATTGTCTTACCAATTGTAACTGATGCTACAATTTGTTCCCAAGAAAGTTCATGTCAACATGCATGTACACAGGCTGCCAAAGTTGGCAGCCCAATGTAGACACAACAAGGGTAAGTTTCACTGCAAATTTCATAATGTGAATTTTTAAAGTTAAAAAAAAAAAAATGGTCTCAAATGATGCAGAAGACTCTCACGAATGCCTACAATATAACGGTTATTTCAATATGAATATTTAAGAGTCACTTCACTTTGCCGCTGTAAAGTTAGAGCAGATGCTGTCTGTGTATCTTGGCTTCAATTGGCACTTTCATTACACACAGCTCGTCATGACTAGATAGGTCTATGATAAAGCAGCCATAAAAGTGAAGGATAAGAATTGACAGAACGGAAGAAACGGCAAGTGCTCCAAGATACGATTCCCCATTCATTCGTTGTGTACAATGTAAGTGTCCGAAAAGGACAGTTATGACTTAAATTTCAGATTCTGTCCTTATTTGGTGTGCTCTTGGTCAAGTATCATTGCGGGTATACCTGTACTTGTTACATGCAAAAATCCTTGATTTTTGAGGAGTTTTTCGATTTTCTGATTTATCAATCACTGATAGTGCCTATTAAATATGTTCAAACAGTGCCGATTTACTTAGAGACAAAAACACAGGGCTCAAAGACCTTCCCAAGTACCCTTTTCGCCTACAAGTTCGTTTTTTCCGTGCCGCCGGGCACCTCTCATAGCATAACAGTAATCAATGCTTAAACGCACACATTCCTTGTAGATTATCGAGAAGCTGCGCTTAAGTCTAGCGGCCTCAATTTCTAACGAATAGTTTTATGAACGATCAAGAAATGGGTCTCGATTGCTATGTGCCAATTTTTAAAGAGTATTTTCCATATTTATTACTCATCTTGAGAAATTCTTGCAACCACCAAAACCAACTGTACCACGGTAGGGCAGTTCATAACTTATGATTGAGCAATAGGAATTGGTGCAACGTCCGCTAGCGGCATGATTAGAACAGCGGCGTGTAATACGAGACTACTTACATGACTCAAACGTCACAAGCCGGTATCAGCTTTTGTGTTGACAATTTGAATCGTACTTTCGTAATAACGTTCGCCACGATGCCCTACCTCTAAAGATAAATTTCTAGTACTACAAGTTCAGTGAAATCTATCCAGCATTTTTACTTATTTGTAACTATTTGTTGGCACCTTTGTAGAACTCGATAAAAAAATGCATGAGAATGGACGGTAACCTGGGAATATGACTCTAGAATGGATTAAGAATTTGTGCCAAATCGTGTCTTGCATATCGGACTTTTAATGTTTGTTTTCCTTTGGACTTGAATAAAAAGGGTCTTGATAATTTTAAATTGCAGTACTTAACATTTAGCAGGTGCTGTTCGTGACGTACTGTTCATGACACTGAACTCTGTAACCTATCCTAGTGTGTACCTTGACTCTAGTTACCTCCACGGTGACAAACTAAGAAATGGGGTCACACGGACTTCACACCAGTCTATAAGATGGTTTCCCGCGCAAAGGATTATGGGGGCTGACTTCCGCGCTGCTTTGATCCACGATAGAGGATACAAGAGAGTGCACAGGTTGTGCAAGTACTTCTGCAGCAATTGTATAAATAGACAAGATTTTTTTGCCTGATAGGTTCTCTTTTGCCACTACTTCGATGGCCGTAAAACTAGTACAAGTAATTTCTACCGTGATGAACATGTTTATTTGGGCGTACTCGTATCACGGTAGAAGCACTTCTTCCCGTAACAAAATCTGTAGGCAGGGCTATTCATGTCACACGTTGAGATGTGCACCGCCGCATGTCATGGATTTTTTTCTTTTTGGTGTGATGATAGATATTGATGCGAAATGAAAATCCCAAATTTTGAGCTTCATACCGCCCTTCTTTTTCCCCCTCCCCAGTAGACATTCAGAAATTAGGGCCCGTCCACCACCAAAAATGCTATATGATGCGAAAGACAATTTGAGGGGGCCATAAACTTGTAAGGACCCCTCCCCAACTTTGCAAATCACTATCTGGGGAATTTTTATGGTGTAGAATTCAAATCTGGCATCAAAAATAGTGATAGCCCCTTTACGTTTTAAAGTTTATTTGGGTTTAAAATCATATCTTTCACATCTGTACCAATTTCGGGGGGTCAGAACTCTGTAAGTACACTATTTTTAATGTCCATTTTCTTGTTCATGAGGTCACACTAATTTTGGGCATTTTGACATATTGGCCCCCCTGAAAATCATTGACATGCGACATCACCCACACCCCTCTACTTCTATATGTTGATGATACATCATCAAAGACCTATTTCTTAAAGAACCAGCTTGGTGACTTATGGTCTTCATTCTTTCAGCACAGAAACTTGCTGATATCCCAATATAAGTATATGGTGATATCCTGTGCAGGTACAATGACCTCCTGGTCACGTATACTCTTTGTGTGGTAACTTTGAGTGTGTATTTTGTTGTTAAAAAAAATTTTTTAGACCCCAAAGGCTAGTTCTTTCAAGGAAGGTTGTTTAATAAATATATCTTCAACATATCTGCAGTAGGAGGTGGTGTGCAATGCCAACATTGGTTTTCAGGGGGGTCAAAATGTGTGAACAAGTTACAATTACCAATTTTCAAGGGCTGTACCCCACTTATACTTTTCTAATGTGTTCATAATGTGTATTGGTTTAAAAGTTGTTACTATTTAACTCTGATTGACCAAAAGATGGACAAAAAACAGTTTTCTTACTGTTGGAGTTATGACCCCCCCCCCAGGACTTAGGCCTCAATTAACTCTCAAAGTAACCACGCTATGAACTTCCTGATTGCCAGATTTAATTCTACACCAAATATTAACTTAGGTAGTGATTTTCAAAGTTGTGGAGGCTCCATTATCAATCTGTGACCCTCTCACATAGTCTTTCACATTGTGCGGCACTTTTGATGGTGACCCCCTAATTTTCCATTGTTTTCTAGTGGAAAACGAAATGGACCTATGACGCTCAAAGTTCAGATTTTCATATCTCATCAATGTCTACCACTCCACTTCAAGCGAAAAAAATCCATGAAACCCGTTTTTTTGGGGCTGCGGTGCACATCTCAAAATGGGTGGTCCCTTATACTCTCTCTGGTGCACTCCAACACTTCTTATTGACACTATATTCAATGGTTTTACACAAGTGCTCATGAGCCCACTTATCTTACTCACAATGGGGATGAACACTTCTTAACGTTTGGTTTTTGTTTCTGATTCTTCTTTTGTGAAATCATGTGAGTCATCTTTCAGTATTGATGGGTGTGACCACTCTGCTGTGATCTTGAATTTAAATATGTTTGTTTTTAAAACAAAGTGTAAACCAAAAGATAGTTCGACAAATGGTGGTATTGTCCTTGGCAAAGCTGATTTTGAATGCTGGCGCATTACGCTTAGTTCAAGTATTTGAGCCGATGTCTAGAAAATGACAATGTTGATGATATTTTGGGAACATGCTGAAACTATTATTACCTCTGCTATTAATGGTGCTGTTCCTAAGAAAAAGGTTAAGCAGGGCTCTTCTGTTCCATGGGTTACCAGAAATATATTCGTAGTTGTGTACACGTAAAAAGGTGCTGTACAAAAGGGCTAAGCAAAGCCAGTCTCATGATGCCTTGGAAGAATGTAAGTATGGACAGTAACAGGAGTTGAAACTTCTATTAGAAGAAGTCATCGTGATTATTCTATGATCTTTCTAAGGCGGCTACACTAATCCTAAGAGGTTTTGGGCCTATATAAAGGCTACTCGTAAGGATTACCCCCCCAGATGTCTTTTAAGGTTGATGGTCAGGCGATACAAATAACAAAGATATTGCTGATGCTTTTAGTAGGCATTTTTCTAGCATTTTGGGGATGCTTATGAACCTCTTGAATACTACTACTCGTCCTGATTCTTCTACTTCACATGGCGGTGAGCCCATTCAGTCTGTCTCCTATAACAACTGATGAAGTTTTCAATGCTCGTTTGGTGAACTAGAGACAAATAAATCTCCTGGTCCTGTTGGAATTCTTCCTATATTCTTAAAATCATGTAGAGCTGAACTGGGCTCTTTTAATTTTTTGTGATGATGGTTTATATTTTCTTTCTAAGGGCTAAATTCACAATCTTGGAATTTGGGCAAATGTTGTTCCATTTTTAAAGGTTCCAATAAGCCCAAGGATGCCACTATCCAGTTGTATCGGCCAGTGTCATTGACATCTATTTTGTGTAAAGTTATGAAAATTAAGTGGCTTCTCAAATTAAGTCCTATTTGGAAGATATAATATTTTCCTCATTGAACAATCAATTTGGCTTTCGGCAAGGATAAATGGTGAGGCAAATGTTAACCAAGTTCTTTCATAAATCAGTGAAACTCTGGATAGGCTGAATTTAATCTTGTTGTGCTATTTTCTGGACTTCAGGTTCTGCCTTTGACAAGGTAAATCACAATTTATTGCTTCAAAAAACTTCAATGCTTTGTCTTCGAGACCCTTTATTATGATTAACTTTTTAGTTGGAAGAAGCAGAGAGTTGTTTTCAAAGGTGAAGTTTTCTGATTGAATCTGTCCACTTCAGGAGTTCTCAGGTTTTGTGCCTTGGACTAACAATTCTTTTTCTTATTTTGTCAGTGATTTTTCTTGATATGTCTTCTTTCCTTTTTCAATTTCCATATACCATAACATTGGGTAAGACCTATACGGAACTCCTAGATACCAGATAAGTCTGAAGATTATTTGGACAAACTTTTATGCTTGGGTCAGTCAAAACAAACTCCTCTTATAATGCGTAAGTGTGCAGGTTCCATGCATTTTTTCTAAGATCTAAAACTTGTGGTAGGACAACTACTCTTTAGGTGGCAAAACTCTCGAAACTTTTTGATGATTTTAAAACTGCTTGGTACAATTTTGTGTGGGGTTCTTTCTAATCTCTCTTTCTGCCACACATTGATTCTACAACATGCAACAAAATGTCTCAACTAGTTGGTTTCCGTCACATATCACCAGGAGAGGCACTTTTCTGCTCTTTTGGGAATCTTTAACAGGGCTCTTGTACTACTCACCGTGTTTACTGTTGCTGTTGTTTTGGCTCCCTTACAATAACCAGTTTATACATGATAGCTTAAAACATTCAAAGAAAAAGTAACTCGTGTTTCTCTTTTACAGGAAAAAGCGTCTTGCGGAACGTATTGAATTATCTTGATAGGCTGTCTGAAGTTTGTTTTGGGGGCTTGGAGTGGGCTTGATTTGTGTCAATTTTCATTCCGTCTACAATTTTGTTTCAAGCTTCTGAATGGCTTTGGTCCTTCATTTTTGGACTTTTTTGCAAAAGCGCATCTCAACATGTCGATTTCTGTCATTGCAGATCAAGAACAAATTCTTTCCTCAACTCAGTGTTTGTTATTTCCCAGACTTTGGGAAAGTATACCAGTTAATATTCGTAATTCCTGATTCGTGTCAAAATTCAAGTATTTGTGGTCCGACAACGTTTTCTTTCAAACTAAGTTGTCATTTTATATTAGGTCAATATGTATTAGGTTGGGCTTAATATTTTGTTTTTTTTTTTTATAGGTAAGTGTGTATTTTTTCTGTATGCATGTAGGAAAGAAAATAGCACTACTCGTGCTTTGTTTTTTTTGTTTTTGGTGGGCTTACTAAAGCCCATATTTCTTTCCTGATTCACTTTGTCTTTATATCATATGTTGTAACTATTTAATATTTTCATATTGGCTCAAATAAATATTATTATTATTAACTCGAAATTGTTGACTGGAATGGTCCCCGCAAGGTAAGCTCCGAAGAAAAAAGGTTTCGCAAATAAAATCGTTTCATATTATTCCGCTCTAAAACAAGGCCAACCCCACATACCTGAGAGGGTCTTTTATCATAATATTCATAAAATTCATAATTAATTAGTAATTCTGAGACACAAAATTCAGCGGAAATCCTCCATATATATTGTATAGTGCCACAAACAAGTGACTACAGCTGCAATACTATCCCATTTACACTGTAAGCAAATTGTAGATTCTATTTTGTTTATTTCTAAGCCTTTTTTGCAAATCACTGTCGATTTGTATTACAAGGACGCCATTAGCAACTCACTTGGGTGAGTAATTTTATATGAGTTGTATGACAGTAAATCTGCTGCTACAAATTTTAAAGTACCTATACTGCCCAAACCTAAAATAGAGTCCATAACAAAAATGTCATTCCGATTAAGAATGCGTCTGATTCTGCTCGTATATTAGGGTTGCATTGGCGAACTATGTAAAACCAGTCCAATGTATTTATACTGGGAACTAAATTGTGGACGATGAGTCTACTTGAATAGTGGACTCGACAAATGTCACCCGGTGGTGCGCACGGGTGTAAAAACTGACCACCGGCAATGGGAATATGCACAACCCAATAGGCTATGGAATTTTGCTTACATAGGAATAACAGGCAGTTACAATGAGCCCGACAACGAGTAATTCTTGACACAAATTGTGAGAGTCACGAGTACGATGACTTACCGTATTCATTGCGATCATTCTCGAAAGTTTCTTCTGTACTCGCATGTGTGATAAAAGCTGATCAGGGTAATTTCACGGAGTTTGTGTCAATAAGTGTAGACTTTGGTTAATTTTGTTGAGGACATTTGCACTCGCTCTGTCCGTCCATGGAGACGGTGCAAACGTGGTATAGCGCTTTTGAAGTGATAGCGCCACCTTGAGGCAATTGCCCCAAAGCACAAATTTATGAAGTCTGACGTATCGGATACGTCGTGTTAATTACCTAAAATAGCGGCCACGTCGGCTATCGATCGCGAGGCACCTGGCAGGGACATGAAATACCTGCCACAGTATTGAACGCTGGTTCTTCCCATTTTATAAAGTCCCGGGTACTCGCGTTTGAAAATAATAAAGCCTTCAATTAGTGCAACACATTTAAATACGGAACTTTATATATTTATATATAATTGAATATATTTATTTGGCACCCGTTGTCCAATAAACCTTCAAACGTTCTCGGTGGTGGTCTACAACGATCCAGTGAAATTTGAGAGAAATTTTTCATTATTTAAAAAAAATCTCGTCATTAATCGGAAGTAACGAGGTTAAAACAAATCTGTTTTTGGGAATTCCCTGACGTCGCCGTCTGAAATAATGATGAAACATGTATAATGAATAATGATTATTGCCAATTCTTAATATTCTAATTTTAACCTCGCTTTTGGTGCCGTTTGATTAACGTCCAACAATTGCAAAGTGGCATGTGTTACACGGGCCAAAGCAGCGACGAGATTCGAATGGAAAAAGTGCAATCACGCAGAGAAGACGTCTCTCTGGTACTTAAATACAGCGGCCCTGGAATTTCCCACGTTGTAGTCTGTGTCACAGGCTGCAAAAGATACGTTGAACTGGTACTTTGTGAGACCCTGGTTTGTGAGAGACTATAAGAATCAGGTCTTCGCAAAACAATACCTCCGAAAAACTAAATCGATTCTGAGGATATGGATGTGTTTGCAACGAGGATCATTTTGTTTGTTAAAGCAGTGTTAGAGAGCATCCCTTAAACTTGGGTCTACACCTTGGAACCAATTGAGCAATTTGAACGTTTCTATTGGTAGTATGGGTTTTGGCATGACGAACGCCACGGACATTTAATTTACCCACGGCCACGCTGCGCTGTGGTGCCAATTACTATGCAAATATCATCAGACTCGTACGTTAGACCGCCCTTATTCTTTGTTACCAATGTACAACAGGTCGATTGTACGAAAACTATTAATCCCACAACATTCGATTCCTTTTTGAATAATTGAAGGTTGCGCCTCCAAAAATTAAGTGGTCATATAAAAAAAGCACATAGGCCTACGTCGATAATTTAAGAAAATTGGCATGCGAAAAGAGGGGAATAAGAAATGAAAAAAGCTTGAAAACTACTTAAAGTGTGAAATTCACCTGAATGTGGCAAAGTCATCTGGAATTTTCAACATTTGGGAGTGTACTTGGGGAAAATGAAATCAGGAGTGATATTGTGCATTTTTTCTACGTCCAGCTGTACGCGTTTTAGCTCAAGAAAAATGTAATTTTATGCATCCACAACTGCAAACGAGCGTCCTGGAAGCACATAACGCACTCAATGCGACACTGGAATGGGCAATTATAAACTTAGTAACTACATGTGGGGACTTTTATGGGACTATATCCGCAGTGGCGTAGCCAGCATTTTTTTCAGGGGGGGCAATATATTTTCAGGGGGGGCAAGCATATATTAAAATTTGTTTATAGATCCAACCCATAGTGTCACGGAGGAAAAGTTTTGGACCAAGTCGCGCATAGTTTGGAGAGTAGGCAGAATATGTGTCCCGATTCACCTGTTTCATGAATGAACTAAGATATCGTGGCCTTTCATGTTTACATAGAGCGTGCAAAGACTTTGTGTCCATTCGTATCCAAAGCACTGGCGCTCAAAAAAATTCAACTCACCTGTAATGAATTACATTGAAGCAAATACGATATAGTCATCATGAGATAGTGTAGCTATTAAATGCGTGCGTGGACTTGAATGAATAATGATTTTTCTCTGCTATCGGACTATATGTTTCAATTTTTTGTCTTTTTAAATATTTTGTATTGGTTATAACACAGAAAATCCTAATACTTCAAAAAGTACTAGATGTGACACGATGGGTGAATCTACTATGGCAAAGACTATACACACGGGAAGTGTATATAGCGTCCGGTTGTTAGTGCCCGGCAGCTGTGTATGTAGTGAAGCCTCACTGCCGAGGCTAATACACGGCAAAACGCCCGTGTCACCGGCACCGGCGGCCGTGTATGAATGTCACACGACCCGGCAGCCGTGATGTGCTGGCTTCATCATAGAGAGCACTAATAAGGCTAGAGGTCAGACTTTAAAGTTTGAGTGGTTTAAAAAATGTTTATGCATTACGCATCTACCACCTTAATTTGCTAGCATATAGAATAATGCAATTATTAACTTATATGGAAGTTATAATCTAACCTTGTTTTCGTTTGTGTTTTTTTAAATATTAACTAAAAAATCTTAAATTTATTTATTAATTTTAAATTTCTTTTATGGGTAGTATTTGGTATTATTTTACCATTGTTTATGTTTTATTCATGTTTATTTTTATTTTATAGATTTTGCTATTGCTTAAATTTTTATAGTAGGCCTATTTTAGTGTGTAGTATATTAGTGCCTTGGTCTTTTTATTCAATGTTTATATTTAAAATATTGTAGTTTTTATTTAATTGTAATTTTGTTTTGGTTCTTTTTTAACTTTTGAATTCATTTTTATTTTTGTGAGACTGGGTATATTCCTTACTTTTAATCATTTTATTTTGGTTTTTATTTAGTTTTTAATTTAGTATGTTTTTATTTTTACAAATCATTCATTTTTATTTGATTATTATCTTCGTTTTTATTTCTTATCTTTTTGATTTCTTTTAAATCTTATTTTGGCTGATTTTTAATTGTTTTTAATTAGCATCGTCTTTATTTGGTTTCATTTGTTTAAATATTTTGCTTGAATTTATTGTAACTGTTAATTGTACATTTTTATTTTGTTAATTATTATTTTTATTTAGGACCTACCCATTAGTTTGTAGTTTAGTACGGGGTGCAGAGTATGCAGCTAGCAACTTATTTTAAAAGAGGCAAAAGAAGATCCCATCTTTGGTCTGGTAGTTGCCTTTGCCTCGTGGACGTGGATGATTCATAGAATCGCCTGTAATGTATTTTAAAAGTGGCTCTGACAGTGGAGTTATAACTTTGTTTATATTCTGTGACAACTGTACAAAAAAAACCACTTACAATCCTCCATGTACTACTCAGCTAGAGTTGGACTATCCAAATGAGGTAAATAAGACATTTATTTTTATGGATCCTTTGTTATTGAAGCGGACTAAAATTGTCGGCAAGTCGGGAGTGTACACGATTATGAATCGCGCATTGATGTATAGGTTACCATTCCTCACAATCGTATGATACGCAAACAAATATTGCGAACCCTGTGGGAACGTCGCCCCGACATGCAATCCATGCAAAATGTAACTCACCATTGCTTCGACATTGATTCAGCTAGTTGCATTAAAGGGAAGATCTTTCTACACTCTTCAATTACATAAGTAAAATTTCGGGAAATTTTCATTTGTGCTAGGGGAAAGCTATACCGAAATGGAATATTTCAATCGTATTTGGGCCTTTTTAAGCTGTAATTTTTATTGAGCATGGCCCCGCCTTACAGGCTACAGTGGAGCCATCAGGAACCATGTGGATTGACCGAAAAACGAAGTGACGGGTATACAGTCTCCGGTTTTACGTACACGGCAGCGTGTATATAGTCACTGCCATATATATAGTATAGTATATGGCATATGTAAATCACTAATTTTTCAGGGGGGGGCAAGAGGGGGGCAAGATTCCCCACAGGGGTGCAGCTGCCCCCCCCCCCCTCTGGCTACGCCACCGATATCCGATGAAATATGAATCACAACTGACCAACCTCATGTGTGCATTGTATTACACATCACCATTGAGTTGTTTTGGCGATCGCTGGCCAGCCCGGGCTGGCAGGTTACATTGGGATTACTTTTCCATCGTGCGCAGTCTCGGTTTTAAGTGTGGCGCCATACGTACTGCGCATGTGGCAGGTAACAAGGGATTCACAATCGATTCATCGCATTTACCGCGAAATTGTACACCAGTTTTAACACATGAGGGCTGTCCTAGTCCCAGTAACTGAAACAGAGGGTCGCCATAATTATCTTAAACACTGTCATTACATTGAAGCGGCCCTCTGTTTTCAGAAACGGATCCATTGAGGAGAATAACGAATAACAAAACCAGTATCTCCTCCTCAATTACAACAACACAAGCAAGTTACCTGAAAATGTCTATTATACGAATAATCTCACATACCTTCTCTTCCATATGCTGCAGTTTCAGCTTCAAAAAAGCAACAAATAACGATTTGGGACGAATTTTGGGAACAAGGCTAAATCACATTTTCGTCTAAGTCCCACCGGATGAGCAATAAGGTAAGATCACCCCTGGGCATACCAGGGTCATACACGGGACACTTACGATATGTTTGGTATTGTTTGGAGTGTTTAAACGCGACTTCAAACGGTCGCTGGGTCGGGGCCAGGACATTGTGAACGCACGGTAGTACCACGGGCCAGTCGTTTTATACATACTAAATCAAGATTTTTTGGTGCTATTTTGGAGCAGAGAATAGTAACAGATATCTTTTGAAATGGACGAAAGGAGGGAGATTTTTTTTAAACAGAAACTATTTGGGGCGACTCACAATTTAAATAACTGTTTTGTTTGCATCATGTCATAATAATATCCATTGCCAGGTAGCTAGAACTATCCCACGGCGTGTGATTTTGAAAAGGAAATCTAATGTTCCACTTGTAGATGATAGGAAATTAACTTATCAAGCATTTTTAACAGGTTAGTATTACTGTTAGTTGAAGGTCTCCAAAAAAATATAAAAATTCGATTCCACATCACTTGCCCAGCTACTTTTTATTTTTTTTAAAAAAAATGGTAGAATATAGCTTGGGACATAAAAAGTAGGGTCTCTGGAACTGAAAATGGTCCTAAAATGAGGGCCTTAGAGGCGGTACATACCCTACTACCTCCTAATGTGAGAACCTCCCCCCCCCCCCCCTATAATCCCACCTAGTGATTACGGAGAAGGATCCAAATTTGTCCCCTCAGAAAATTCTTTCTGTTCCTTACCCCCACCCCCCACCCCCATTTGTAAAGGTTGTTTAATGGTTATGCCACTTTTGTTTATCACATCAGATCAGTCACTGCAATTTTGAATTTAATTTTAGTATGAGTAAAATGATTGCGAAAATCACAAATACCTTGCGCGATATTACGATGCCCTCTTATTTTCGTAAACGGCTGTAAAAGATACACGTTCAATACTCATGACGAACCCATAAAGTTCAATCACCTCCAAACAAGACCAAATGAGCGCGTCCTTTTTTGAGTTCAGATACGGCCCGTGGGGATAGCTCACTATTCCCATCGAATGTGAGTCTGCCTATCCACACTCACAAGGACAGTAACTAGATTGTGTTTAAGGGATTTTGAACTGTTTACAAAAACACAGCTCAGCTATGGTCGGTGCCATGGCTTATTCAATAAGTGTACTTGTATGTGCCTCTTGCACGCCAATACCATTGTACGGCAGACTTGATTATAACAAGAGATTGACCTCCCATTCAAAAGTTTATCCCAATATTGTTGGGGGATAAAAAGTCCTTGACATCTCCCTTTGTTCTCATGTCATCAATAACACAGGGAACTCTAAAAGTGGTGGACAGTTTCAATTTTCTCTTTAATTTTCAAAAATGATATTGAGCATTCAAAAATGTTCTAAGGATGCATTTTGGATTATGTGGTAATGGGGTTTATTTTTTATTTACTTTTGGGAAAATATTTTTTTTTTATATAGATCACTACTAATTGAAGAAGTCTTGAACCAATTTTGATTTTGGTAAAATATTTAATTGTACCCTATTTTTTTTTTTTTTTTTTGGGTTCCCCCCGAGGGTCCCACACGACAGTACGACAGTCCTCAGGCTCGAGGATTTAAATACTGACAACCGGGTATTTTTACTCCAATCTGGTGCAGCAGCACGGTGTACACTGACTCAGTCAGTGCCGGGATACAGTGCAGTATCTTGCGAGCACCGGGTCCCGGAGCATCAATGCCAATGTAGACCATTCAATAAGATTTGATGTGCAACCTATCAAAAGTTTAATATTCTTATTCAATAGTCTCACCTGGTCTGCCACTTCCTCTGCTTGCCTATTAGCTCATCTGGGGTTGCCTTGTAATTTTCAGGTCAGAATCACAAATTTGCTACCCCTTTGTGTGACAGATTGCCACGAGTACTACCAACCGGAAGAGATACACTTCCCATCATGCTATGGGAGTGATACTGCCACTTCTGAGTGCAACTGCCCTCAATTTCAATTGAATCAAAAGCTCGTGATGCCGGTGAGTGAGCCGCCCTTATAATAATATGAATAATGTACTAATAATAATGCGACTTGTAAAGCGCACATATCCACCCTGCTGGTGCTCAAGGCGCACAATGAACAAAAACAAACCCATATCAAAACTACAGAACATACAAATGGACATAAATTAAACATTATTGAAACACGTGTGGCATGAGATATGTTTTTAACATTCTTACATGTTTAATACACTGATCATGTTTGAGCTCAGATGGCAGGTCATTCCACAAGCTGGGGAGCAATGGCAAATGATCTATCACCCCACATTATTGGATCTGACTCCTCAGAAGAAGCCTGTTCCTAGAGAGTAAAGAACTAGTTGGAGTGTACTCTGCATTGAATTCTAGAAATATATCTCGGAGCAATGTTGTTCCAACATTTATACACAATTATAATATCTTAAAAACAATTCTGTAATTGACTGGAGCCAATGAAGTTCTTTCAAAATGGGAGTTATATGGCAAGTCTTTTTTGACAAAGTGAGAATTCTAGCAGCAGTGTTTTGAATGCGTTGTAAGCGTGCAAGTTGAATTTCTGGCAGACCATAGAGAAGAGCGTTTCCATTGTCAAGACGTGAAGTGATGAAGGCATGAATTATCTGTTCCGTAGCACTGCGGTTGAGATATTTTCTGATTTTTCCAATGTTTCTGATGTGCAGGGAAGAAGAACGAACAATATTTGAGATGTGAGGTTTCATTGTCATACAAGAATCAAACGTTATACCGAGATTGCGAACTTTGGTAGAAGGCATTATTTGCGAATCACCGATTTTTATGAAGGAACATTGACTTTTGACAGCTTATGGCATGACCCAAGCAATAAAAATTCAGTCTTATCATCATTTAATTTCAGAAAGTTTTCCCTCATCCATTGTCGGATTTCGGCTATACAGGATTCCAATATCTTAATACACAAATTAGCATCGGTCTGCAAAGAATTGAAAGAAATATATAACTGAGTGTCATCAGCATAGACATGGTAATTCAAGTTATATTTCAAAATAATGTCACGAACAGGATATGTATATACAGTGAACCAGTGAGGGCCAAGTACAGAACCCTGAGGTACTGAATAATCAAGAACAACAGGCTTGGAAGTAGCGTTTCCGATGCGTACATGTTGAGGTCTGTTTGAAAGATAAGATTTGCACCAGTTGAGTGCGATACCATTAATTCCAATGTAATGTTGAAGACGAGAAAGAAGTATATTGTGGTCAACCGTGTCAAACGCGGCGCTCAAATCCCTTTTCCTATCTGCAGAACTTTTCTTGGTATTATTTAGCATTCGCAACAAAAGAATGTCATAAAAACAAAGGGCATCGCCTGGTGGGATTGAGAAAACTTTCAACTATCACAGACGTTGAATTTTATTTTTTTTTTGGGGGGGGGGGGTTGGTTCAAGTCGGTTGGTTGGTTGGTTGGTTGATTGGCCTTGGTTGGTTGGTTGGTTGGTTGTTGGTTGGTTCGTGTAGTAGGGTTCCGGCGGTGCCAGGACCATATGACACCAGAAACGAATGAAATGGTACCATATCTGAGACCAGATCTGTTCAAATGGATACCTAATAAGCTCCTATATCCGAGACCAAACCTATCCAGCTCTATCCAAATAGACACGCTATGGCTATGCGAGACCCGGAAATTTTAACATGGGATTTTACACTCCATTTGAAGTTTTTTATGGACTTATTATTCTGGTTTGAGCATGATATCAACACAAAAATCTAACAGAATCCTGCTGATGTTATACTCTATCTGAAACTGAAAAGTACTAAAATTTGATACCCTGAGACTGGCAGAGACATTGGATGAATGTGATACTGCAAGTCTCGAGACCTGCGCGCCCAGGTCTCGCGTTTTTTGTAACGCAAGTGGTTACCCGACCAGAATACCCAGTTACCCTGGTTGGTTAGTAGGTTGGTTTAGCCTATTGCTAAATGCCATGGTTATCCACCCACGCAAACCAGAGATATAGGCCTAAAAGAAATAGGCCTATTAAACACTATCTGTTTTCGCCCGTTCCAATGGAATTTTGTTTTATGTCACTAAAAGCTAATCTAGGCATTAACAGCAGTTATCTAATTAGTAACGCTGACGGATTGGCGCCAAGATAGCGATTAACCTCCCTTTTGAAACTCTGCAAGTCCTGGTTAGATGCTACATGAGCCGAGCATTCCGTAAGCCTACCGTGAGAGAATGGGAGAAATGATCTTCTGTGGGAGGCCAAGTTGGACCTTGGGACTTTCACAGCAAGGTCATGAGACCTGACTGAGCGCCTTAGCTTAGGCGAGGATCATAAAGCAGCTCAGGTAGCAGCTGGCTGAGGAGATCTGGTGCTTGTCCATAAAACATGCGGTGGAAAAGAGTGACAATTCCAACTGCCCTGCGATAACCAAGTGGTTGGATGTGATAAGTGGCGAGCTCACTCTCGGGGATACCAATGATGGAAATGGCACGTCTCTGGATTGCATCTAGTTTGGATAGTGAAGTGGGTGTTGCTCCACACCATGCTGAGCTTGCATATTCCATGTTGGATCGAACCATGGATTTATATATAATAGCCCTATCAGTTGTCTCAAGATAGGGTGCAGCTCGACGGAGTAATCCTAGTCGCTGACTGGCAGTTTTAGCCATTTTGGTAATCACAGGAGACCATGACAGGTCATTACTGATGGAGATGCCAAGTAGATCGACCTTGTCGACCTCTTCAAGAGTTGTGAGTCCTGGATGGCCTGTTGCAGCATCTTTCTTGTTTGATATTGTTACAGTTTTACACTTGGCAGCACCGAAAAGTACATTCCATGAAGTTGCCCAAGACTCGATTCCTGCAAGTCTTTGTTGAGAGAGGCAGCAGCTGGGATTCTGTTCTCTTTTGACTTTATGAAGGTCA
>JAMKCH010067076.1:0-10397 GCA_023653785.1 Ophioderma brevispina
GAACTTTGCCGGTCAAAATGTAAAACCCTTAATGATAATGCATTGCTGTCTGTGTTCCATCAAGGCTATGTGATGACTGGTTGGAAAGGAGAAGGTGGGGGTGGGGTGACATGTTGTGACCTCATGTAACCATTGTGACCGATGTGACTTTGGCCCCATTCAAAAATTGCGACGGCAGACGACACTCCCGAGACCGCGAATTGTATTTTTTTACTTAAGGCAAGGCAACACCCTCGCATTATCATTTGGCTGAACAAAACTGTTTATTAAAACAAAAACTATTTACATTGAAAACAAAATGGAGAAGCGCATAAGATCCACCCAGTAGACTGAGTCACAGTCCCTACACAGTGGTCCCTAGATCTTCGCATAAGATCTCAGACCAATGCGGAGCGCGCGAGACGCATAAGAATCCCGCGGGGGGGGTGGGGGGGGTGTGGGGGGTACTCGACCCAAAAATTGGCACGGGTGGCGTGTCACCGCGGTAAAAAAAAATCGACCCATGTTTATAGTGACGCAAAGTCACGAAAATATGACCCATTTCTATAGTTGGTTTCGAAATTTGGCCCCATTGATATAGTGGCTTTGAAATTTCGCACCATTTCTAGGAATCTTAGCAAAAGCAGAAGAGCATCCAGCGGCCGAGCAACGGGTCCTTTTATAAAAAAAGCGCACGGTGGTGGAGTATTTCTGCGCACGGACGCAGGGAATCCACCGGGGGATTACCTGCGGTCTTTTTTGTTGGTGATTTCTACTGAAAATTGATGTTGTGGCAGTTTGACTTTTGCAATGCTTCTTCTTCGTCAAATCCCTTTCATTTAAACGATTGATTGCATGAGGGGAGGGTACAGTGATTGAGTAGTTATTAGTGACTTGTGATTTTCGGAAATCTTGTTTCGCAAAATATCAGGTCCTATCTAGGAGGTGATATTTTGCCAAACAGATTTGTTGCGTAGAATTTCTTACTGAAAGCTATTGATTTTTTGACAGTTGGACTTTTGCAATGCTTCTTCTTCGCAAATCCCTTTCATTTAAACGATTTTGCAGGAGGCAGGTACAGTTGATGTAGTTTTAGTTATGTAGTGCTTATGAATGAAATCTGTTCGCCAAATTTTGTGATAGATTTCTACTGAAAATTTGGATGTTTTGACTTGTGCAATGCCTCTTCTTCGTCAAACCTACCTTTCATTTCAACGATTGTTGCACGAGGGTAACGTTGAGTTTAGTTATTTAGCGCTTATGAAATCTGTTTCGCAAAAATCAGGTCCTATATAGGATCGGAGGTGATATTTTGCGAAACAGATTTTGTGTGGTAGATTTCTACTGAATATTTGATGATGTTTTGACAGTTTGACTTTTGCAATGCTCTTCTCGTCAAATCCCTTTCATTTTAAACGAGTGTTTGCAGGGAGGGTACAGTGATTGTGTTATGTAGTGCCTTATGAAATCTGTTTCGCAAAATATTGGGTCCTATATAGGAGGTGATATTTTGCGAAACAGATTTTGTTGGTAGATTTCTACTGAACTATTGATGTTTTGAAGTTGACTGTGCAATGCTTCTTCTTGTCAAATCCCTTTCATTTAAACCGATTGTTGCAGGAGGGTACAGTTGAGTAGTTATTTAGTGCTTATGAAATCTGTTTCCCAAAAGATCAGGTCCTTATAGGAGGTGATATTTTGCGAAACAGATTTTGTTGGTAGATTTTAGATTCTACTGAACTTTTGATGTTTGACATTTGCAATGCTTCTTCTTCGTCAATCCGCGTTTAGTTTTTCATTTAAGACGATTATTTGCACGAGGGGGACAGCTTGATGTAGTTATTTAGTGCTTAATGAAATTGTTTCGCAAAATATCAGGTCCTATATAGGATCGGAGGTGATATTTTGCGAAACCGCTTTGTTGGTAGATTTCTGCTGAAATATTTGTGTTGTTTGACTGTGCAACGCTTCTTCGTATCAAATACCTTTCATTTAAAGATTGTTTGCACGAGGGTACAGTTGATGTAGTTATTTAGTGCTTATGAAAATCTGTTTGACAAAATATCAGGTCCTAGATGGAGGTATATTTGCGAAAACAGATTTTGTGGTAGATTCTGCTGACCATATTTGATTTTTATGTTTGGACTTGGTGAACAACGCTTCTTCTTCATTCAAATACCTTTCATTTAACCGTGTTGCAAGAGGTTACCGTTGGAGGTAGTTAGTTAGGCTTATGAAATCTGTTCGCAAATATCAGGTTCCTATTATAGGAGGTGATATTTGCTGAAACAGATTTTGTTGGTAGGATTTCATACTGAAATATTTGATGTTTGATGGGCAATCTTCTTCTTCTCAAATCCATTTCATTTAAACGATTGTCTGCATGAGGGTACAGTTGATTTAGTAGTTATTTAATGGATTAATGAACTCTGTTCGCAAAAAAGATCAGGGCCTATTTAGGATGTGGTGATGATTTTGCGAAACAGATTTGTTGGTAGATTTCTGCTGAATGAACATTTTGATGTTTTGACTTGTGCAACGCTCTTCTTAGTCAAACCGTTCCATTTAAACGATTGTTTGCACGAGGGTACCGTTGATGTAGTATTTAGTGCTTATGGAAAGTCTGTTTCGCAAAATATCAGGTCCCCTATATAGGAGGTGATATTTTGCGAACAGATTTCTTTGACAATTTGAATTTAAAATACACGTTACGATTTTCTGAAATACTTTCACTAAGTTTTCGATTGTCAACATGAAATAGTGGCAATCACATTTGCATCTCTTCCCCTTGTTTATTTTTTTTAAAAAATTACCCCTTTCCACCGTTACAAATAAAAATCTGTTTCGTTTTGTTTCGTTCGTTTCGTTTCTGAGCAAAATATATAAGGACTTTTTTATTGCATGGGATTAACTATAGGGTTGATCCAAGGAAATTAGAAACTACAAAGAAGAAGTATATGGTACTGTAATTTTTAACAGCTATTGGCTTTCCTTTTTTCTTTTTAGCGTTGTATGGGGGTTAAGTCTTAAACAATGTATTAAATTAGGATATTTTCTTCTGTTGCATTATAAAAAATACGAATTCTAAGATGGATTAAAAAGAAACCAAAACATCAATTTCAGCATAAAAGAGGAATGATGCTGACGTTGTGGTTTGCTCTCTAAATAGCGGTAAGGAAAGCTTCTTGTTTTGCCGATCCGCTATTTTACCGATTAGGGTAATAGCGGTCCGATACGATATCCGATTACGATTCGCGGTTTTGAACCTTATATGCATGGAATTGTTTGATTTATGATTTCTACAGGATTCTGGTTGAGTAGTGTATTTCGATCCGGGAAATTGTTTGATTTCAAAATCCGGGAATTAGTTTTGATCAAATCAAATTCGATTCGGCCCATATCAAAAATAATATTTTGATCCAATTCAAATTCAATATCTGTCAAAATTTAGTTAATTTTGATTCAAATTTAACTTAGTGCAGTCAAAACAGCACTAAAAATTGTGATTTCAAATCCCTGGCATAATTTTGATTCATTCAATCAGCATCCATCAAAGCATTATCAAGCAGTATAATAATAGAAGTCACAAAAAGCGGTTCGGTAAACCAGGTTACGATACCATTATCCAGTTAAAGGCTGACCAGAGGATTTTTGAATACTCATTTTTTTGTGTATTATTGAAAATAGTAAACTAGAACTAAAGATAGTCACCTAAAAGCCATTCCAAAGTTTGAGATGTATCGGATTGTTGGTGTCCATGCAGTAACTTTATGTGTAGTATACAGTTGCCATAGGATACTCTGTATAATTAAATTTACGGATCCGAATTTTTACCAAAGTTGCGATTTTCTTATGAAGGACTTCGGATTTGGAGTAGTTATTTCACACAGTTAGTATATGGACAAGCATAGTATATGCAAAACAAAAACACAATGGTTTGAAAGTGAGGGCGGCCGGACGCCCCTCCTCCGGAAATCTAGAGTCAGCCTGTAACAAGCTGAATCATATTTCACTTTTTCTAATGTCTCCATGTTTATTTAACTGTAATGCCGATGTGGGGTCAATGCCAATCCTCTTTTTCACTTTATTTCAGAAAAATGGGGAAAATGACTAAAAACTTAATGAAAATTGATTCTTCTTTCCTGAACTATACAATCACTCACTTAATTCAGTGGATGAATTAAAATTATCTAGGCCTATTTCCAAATTATTTACAAATATTATATCGGAACTCAGAGAAACTGAGAGCATTGAAATAAAATAAAGACAGAAAACACATGGTGTCCAACCAGGTTCCTCTCGCTAACTAGGTGTGAGATTCACCACTGGCCACAGAGACTGAGTTTACGTGGAATCTACTCGAGAAACGAGTGCTACTGTATTTCAGTCTTTATTATTTGCTGACAAAATTTTAGTTTTAAGTTTTTTATTAATTATAGTATTTTAGTTGAAAATAAACACTTCTTATTAGACTTTGGTAACACCCAGGCTGTTTTATGGAGTAAAACACATCAAGCGTAACGACTCAGTAATGGACACTAGTATTTAAGTTCCTACATGACACCTTAGCAATTAAATTAATGCCTGAAAGCAAAAATCCCACTCTTACTTAGATTGACGCCATGCCCCATTTTGCATTTATGCCCAATTGACTTTTTTGATTTGGCCATTTTTCACCACCAAACTTATTTTGCATTCGGACCCCCGACCGAACTGTTGGCCTATTTGGTTTTAGAGCAATCGCGCTCACAGTCGGGAGTTGTGGTTTTGAATCCCGGTCAGTCATACCACTTTAAAAAGGGTACCTACTGTTAACTTTGGTGATGCTTATAACCCCCTTGATCTTCTTCTTTGGCAGATTCTCCTATCACACATGGTGTTTCTCCTTTTGTGTTGTGTCCAGTTTCTGTTGACAAAAAAGGAAAGTGTCATGTTCTAAAACCTCGAACTAATAATCTCCTGGTCCTGATGGGATTCTTCCCATTTTTCTTAAAATCATGCCCGTGCTGAACTTTCCCCATTTCTTAATGTGACCTGTTCCATGCATGTTGTCTGAAGGTGACATTCCTGCAAATCTTGGACAATTGGCAAATGGGTGCCATTATAAGGGGTTCTAGCAAACCAAGGGGCTCCTTCAAGTATTGCCCGTGCCTGACTTCTGTCTTGTGTAAACTCTTGGGAAACTTGTTTGTTACTCGATTGTGGCCTACATTGAGGATATAATATCCTTGTAATGTCCATTTGGTTTAGACAAGGCAGAAATTGTGAACAATTGTTGTTTAAATTTTCCACATCATCAGTGAAACCCTTGATGGGCGTGACTGTAGCCTGGTTGACACAGTTTTTGTTGATTTCAGTTCTGCTTTTGATAGACCACAACACCTACCGTAAGAATTCACGCTTGCGGTGTCTTCTTACTGGATCAGAACTTTCTTACGGAGAAAAGCAGCGAGTCTATTAAAGGTGATTCCTCTGATTGGACATCTGCACGGCTGGGTTCCACAAGGGTCAGTACTCGTCCTGTTCTTTTCCTTTTATTTGTTTCCGACATCAACATTGGTCTTTCCTCTACTCTATATTTCAATTTGCTGATGACCACACCATTGGAGAGAACCTATTTGGAAGCTCAGTGATCGGTTTGATCTTCAAGTGATTTGATAAATTACAACTTTGTCAAAAAACAAGTCTTCCACTGAATGTCTCCAAATGTGTTGTAATGCATTCTGTAGATCTAAGCTATGTGTCGTCAAATTAAGTTGTGATTCAAATCAAATTCGATTAGGACCCCATTAAAAATAATATTTTTTTTTTGATCCAATTTCAATCCTCAAAATTGCGAATAGTCTATTTCTATTTGAAGCATATAGGGTCCAGTCTGAGGTCATTTAATTAAATGTTTTTCTTTATGAAAATGATCTTACGTCCTACTATTACTTGGAGTTTTGTGTTGGGGAATTGGGGTGTGTATTGCGATACAATTTCAGACAAAGAATAAAATAAAATCATTGCAGGTTCAAATGCTTAAAAGCATGTCTTTGATTTTAGTCTATGCCAAGGAATGGCTGGGAAATGGAGTTTGGTTAAAACGTGCAGGGATAGATAAAGGGTGAGTAACGAATAGGAGAGTTAAAGTAGAAAAAATGATCAGGCCCGTAGAGTGACACTACAGTAATGAGTTGAAGCTTTTACCATACATGTGTGTGGATATTATTGAAGACGAAGTTTAGGTAAGCATCTTTATTTGAAATGACAGGAAGAGAAGGCGTAACCTACATTAAATTAAAGCTTATAACTTGGGGATTCACGTTTTAACATATTTTTGCGCCCAGTGTGGGTGTTTTTTTTCTATTTTCTTTATTTAAAATGACAGGAGAGTTTTACGTACATCAATTAAAGCTCGGACTTAGGGATGGCAGTTTTTACATTTTTGCGCCCAATTGGACGCCTTTTCTATTTTTCAACCTACAACCTGCGTAAATTAAATCTTATAACTGGTAGTCCGTTTTAACACATTTTGGCACAACCCATTGGGCGCCTTTTTCCTTTATTGAATGACGGAGAGTGTTCGTCATCAATTAAAGCGTGTAACTTAGGGATGGGCCGGTTTTTACAATATTTTGCGCCCAATTGGGCGCAGTTTTCTATTTGCCTTTATTGAAATGGACCGGAAGACGTAACCTACGTTAACTCTTCTACTTGGGGGATTCAGTTTTAACACATTTTGGCGCCCAATCTGGGCGTTTTTCTATTTTCTTATTTGGAAATGACAGAGAGTTTTTTCATACATCAAATTAAAGCTCGTAACTTATGATGCAGTTTTTTACATATTTTGGCGCCAATTGGCGCGTTTTCTATTAAAGTTTATCACTTGGGGATTCAGTTTTACTCCCATTGGGCATTTTGTTTCTATTTTTTATTTGAAATGACAGGAGAGTTTTTACGTAACACACACCAATTAATCTCGTAATTACTTAGGGAATGCAGTTTAACACACAATTTTGAGCCTAATCGGGCGCCTTTTTCTATTTTCTTTATTTGGAATGACAGGAGAGTTTTACCTACATCAAAATCAAATTAAGCTCGTAACTTAGGATGCAGTTTTTACTAGTTTGCGCCCAATTGGGGGCGTTTCTATTACAGCTATAGAACTTGGGATGCATTTTTCTAACTCCCAATTGGGCATTTTTTCTATTTTCTTTATTTGAAATGACAGGAGAGTTTACGTACAAAACCAATTAAATCACCTCGAATTACTATGGATGCATAATGTACACAGTTTGAGCCTACGCGGGCCGCCGTGTCGAGTTTGTCCTTTATTTGAATGAAGGAAGTTTTAAAAGTACATCAAATTAAAGCTCGGTAACTTAGGGATGCAGTATTTACATATTTTGTTGCGCCCACTGGGCAGTTTCTATTTCAATTTGAAATGACAGGAAGGTTTACCTATGTTAAATTAAGCTTACAACTATGTGATGTCAAATGTCACCCACAAAGGTCAACGGGGAGATCAGTTGTAAACAAGGTGATTAATTCTAAGTTGAATTCTAATGCCATCTTATGCTCAGCAGTCGGGGATAACTCGTCGACATCGGGCGATCGTCCGATTGAGCGACAAGCGGCTAATTGGGCGACATTCAACCTAAAAAAAATCACACACCCCATTTTTGTTAAAACTTCGGATTAATAGTACTATTATAATTCACCTGCCCAAAACACCTTTTAATCCGTCGGTAATGATTTTGTAAAATCCAATTCGAAGTGCATAAATCGGTAACTCATAAGCTGCTGGATTAACCTTTTCATGGCATTTTGGATGTACAATCGCCATATATTTCTGTTACTCTTACTGCTCAGCCAGAGCTCGAACTAAAGTTTTGTCCTAACTGGCGCATTGCAGAAAAGCCACCGCTTCACATTTCAGGATTAATACATCGCGATGTCAAATTCTTCTGTCCACTCCTTCTAGAAAAGTTATTGTTTTTTAAACCTTTGTATCCTTAAGATGATTCATAGTGGGAGGACACAAATTATATGCAATGACCTTATCACTCATTTTTTGGACTATAATTTCACAAGATGGTGACTGGGATTTCCCTGCAGTTGATGAAATGGAATGATTTTCTTTCTTGCAATGGTGTCTTTTCTCAAATGCGAGTTTCCTTTTTAAAAAAATCCCAACTTTTACCTAATGTAGCACAAAAAGTTTTCGATGAATTTTTTTTTGGTAGCTCTGAGAATTTAGGTATTTGTATTTAAAAAGCTCATGGCCCATTTTCACAAAATATGAAATTTCTTTCTTCAATTTGCTCTCAAAGTCTCAAATGATAGTCAGGCCATTGGATGAACGAGATATTTTTACACATAAAAATAACCTAACCGCAAACATGGGAATTGATATGAGGATAAAGATCCAGGGTAATTGTAGGGCAACGTTTAAGTTTTCCAGAACTTTAATCAACAAATGTTGATATTACATGAATATTTTGACTCTACTTCACTTGATATTAAAACAACAAAGGTTATCGACCAGTCAAACAGGCAAGCGTGGGAAACGTTGCATACGCGTGCGTGTTTTTTTGTGTTTAACGCCATTTTCGTCTCTGCTGAATTTCGCGTCGCCGGCGACGTTACATTACAAAATCGTTCCGTTTACACATAACGGAAGCTGATTTGGTCTTAATCATTTCGGGGAAGGCTTTTGTCTATCAAAAGCTTAACACCATGCAAAAATATCGATTTTTGAAAATTCTTTGAGGCGCACTATTTTTCATGTCCAGTGTCTCTTTAAGTAATCTGGCAAATAATTTTTTTTTCTGAAGATCGTTTCCTTTGTGAAGTCACTGAATTGATAGTAGAAATAGCAACCTCTCGCCGACTTTGGCGATATAAAATCGCTGTATGAGGCGAGGCTCGCCCTGATTAATCACAATATCGCCGCTATTGAGTCGCTTATCCCCGACTGCATGTATCAAACATCTACTTTAAATCAGTTATTAGATTTCTTTTTATATACTGTTTTCTGTAATAAAAGTGCAACTTAAATCCATCTACTCCTTTTAAATGCTTTTTAATGTTGTTCTTATTTCTTGGTAAAAATTAGGCCTGGCGACCCAACACAGTTTTTTTTTTTTAAATACTTGTTTATTAACCTAACGCGAACGAGAGGCCTTCAAAAGCATCTGCTTCCTTGGTACCCTGCAGCCGGTCGGAAATTGCATCTCATTGCATCTCGGCCGTCAACAACTATTGTTTGTCGCGAACATGACTCTCAAGCTTTTAAATGCATCTGGGAAGTCTTCCCTGGAAAATGAAACGCATCAGCTCTTAAATCCGCCAGTTGGAGTTTTATACGGGATTGAGGGTCAACACTCTCCGCTGGATCAACAGCTTTCTCCCTTCTCGCCAACAGGCAGTGTGGTCTGTTAATGGCAAACACTCTCACTGGGGGAATGTAACATCAGGCAGTACCCCAGGGATCGGTTTTGGGCCCGGCAACTCGTCTATTGTATTCACGTACATACAAGACACATCCACATCTCAAATCCGCTATTTGCTGACGACAGATGCCATCTACTAGATGAAATAAAACCCAAGAAGATCACCAAATCCTGCAAAAAGACCTGCAGACCCTGGCTAAGGGGCTGAGGATTGGCTGATGGAATTCAACATAAAAAAATGTGTCTGTCCTTCAATTACACGCAAAAGGTCGCCGAGTCTCTTCCAATACGCCATCCTTGGCCAGCAGCTTGCTATTGTTGATCAGCACGGTTATCTTGGCATATCCATTGCAAGTGATCTCCGCTGGTAACCCCTTGTCAACACATCATCAAAAAATCCTAACACACTTGGGCCTCCTGCGCGGAACATTAACTCCTTGTTCAAAAGACGTCAAGAATAAGGCCTCTGAGTCCCTCCGTGCCGTCCGCGCCTCGAATATGCATCAGAGACTTGAAACCCACAACAACAACTTTAGAGTGGACAAGCTCCGATCAAGTTCAGAGAGCAGGAGAACGATTTGTGTGTGCTGATTATCGCAGGACGACCATGTTTCATCACTCATTCAACAACTGGATGGGGTCTTCTTCATGTACGACGCCTTCTGGCCAACAGTAAGTTGCTTCAAAATCCACCAACAACTTGTCAATATCCGTTCCCAACATGTGTTGTTCATGCTACAATACATTCAAGAATGAATCATCAACTGAAGTACCAGAGCCCACAACAACTACAGATCTCTACAAGTTTGCCTACTACCCAAGGTCCACGTGTGTGGAATAACCTTCCAGCTCAAGTGGTCACCATTCTACTGCCTCGGCCTTTAGGAAAGCAGCCCTACCATCCATCAGAGCTATGCTTCCTCCCGTCTGGCAGCAAATTGAGGTAACCATTCCTGGCCTCCTGTATATCCGTGGGCCATT
>JAMKCH010067078.1:0-13176 GCA_023653785.1 Ophioderma brevispina
TTGCTCTACACTAAATTTGTAATTTTTGTGCCTGTTTTTTCAGCAGTTTACTAATCCTGAGACACCTGGTTATGTTGGGTTTGCCAATCTACCAAACCAAGTTCACCGAAAGTCTGTCAAGAAAGGGTTTGAATTTACACTTATGGTTGTGGGTAAGTAACTGATTTTGAACTCTACATGTATTTGTCATTTTAATTATGACTCATCCACTCAGCCCAATGTCAAAAAGCCATCATATTGAATTGTTTGAATGCAGAAGGTCATGCAATAGCTGCATAATTTAAGTGTGGATGTCATATGCTTGCACATGCTAGCACTTTAATACCCCTAACACGACCCGGGGTCGTTGGCTATAACACGTCTGAACGGCAATAGAAAGCAATACAAAAGTGTCTCCTGAAGTCCCACAGGCAATACCAAGCAATTAGTACCTTGCACTGCCAGTGATCCATTTTCCCTCCAGCAAAAAAAAAAAAACGGTGAAAATAACTTTGAAGTCTCACCGGCAATAGGCAGCAATGGGTCTCCTGAGGGAAGACGTCACACTGGCAATAGAAAGAAATTGGTTGTTCACCTGTCTTTTGCGTGGATAACAGCCGGAGTGCAATGGGAGGCAATGACCGGAATGTGCGCCCCACTTCCGGATTCGCAAATTTGACCTTGACACATCTGCCAAAATTCGGAAGGTCCAACGTACAGTCAACGTTTCCAGAAAACCCCAAAATACTTCAAGAAGGTAGTGCATGGTGGGATACAATTAAAATGACGATCACAACCTAACTGTTATGGTGCAGAGACGTCTCACACACAATAGAGAGCAATTTTTTTGGCGATCTCCTCAGGGGAAAGCGGCCGAGGGGAAATAGACAGCAAGGGGTGTTCTGAGGGAAAGTGGCCGAGGGGCAATGGACAGCAGTGCTTTAACAAAAAATAGTTCCTGACTTCCGAGGAGCAGTGCACAGCAACTGAGGTAACTCAATTGCTTGCAATTGCCGATCAGACCTGTTAGGGTTAATATGCCTTAGCTTAAGTACTCACTGCAGAGGATCTCCTTGCCCCTAACATGATGGTATATCCTTAACTCCATAGCAGTGTGCTCATGCTGACTACTATGCCTCACAAAATCAAAAGTCCGTTTTAGTGAAATACACCCAAAATTGGAAGATAGAGATAAGGTATTGATGACCCTCCTATTGCTGAGGATTGGGTCTTATTTTTTTTTAAATTACAAGAAAAACACTTTCCAATTTCAAGTACACAATGTGGACAGTTGTGTTGGCCAATCGGCATATAGCATTACATCAGTTGTGAATTGGTATCTGGAAAATTTGTGCAACTTGGCGGATACAAACGATAAATGTAAGGCACAAATAATATGATATGCCGTCTATTAGTTGCTAATCATAGTGCTTACTGGTAGTAATAAAGGTCACTAGGCATGTTCAATCTTCATCAGGTAGATTTGAATGCAGGTTAAGTTTAAGTAATTTAGGGAATACATTAGGGGTTTGGTTAAAGTTTTACGCTGTGCAATTTAGGGTTACCATTATGGTTAAAAGTTAGGCTTAATAGTGTTAGTGGTAGTCCTATAATAGGCTTACGATGATAAGCGATCCTAATGACCAATTTCACATATTTAGGCACTAGCTATAGTGAAGTTATTTCAGTTTTAGACTGTTGTGAGTGAAGTCGTCTTGTAATTAACTTGTTGTTTTATTGTATTTCAGGTGAGTCTGGATTGGGCAAATCCACACTAATCAACAGTTTATTCTTGACAGACCTCTACCCAGAGAGACATATACCAAGCGCTGCAGGTTAGTGGGAAAGTGACTGATGAGACTTACATTTTTGTCTTGCCTGGACAAAGTTCCCGGAAGGGACTATGATGTCACATGTACACAAGTTTTTAATTATTGTAACTACATACATGTATGTATTTTCTGTATGGGCTATAGTGAAGAAACATAGAGGATGGTTAGAGTTCAAGAGGTTCTTTACCTGATCAGATTTTGAAGTTAAAATATATAAGACACCTGATGCGGAATTTATGTTAAAAAAATAGAAGGGTCATTCCATGCCAAAACACCAAGGTGTGGAACCCACCCTCTCAGATTTTGTTGAAATTACAGTCATAGGTACATTTTATGGTGCTACAGAGGAGGTCAAAAGGAAAAATTCAAATTCCATTCCTTATTGAAGTTAAAGGCTTTCAGAGTTTTACGACTCGCCCTAAAAGTGAGCTTTTTCAGAAGACCATGTTTTAATGTAGCATCTTTGGTGGCCTTCTTCTCAGTATTAAAGCAATGTGAGATCTTCATTTTTCTTGTGACTACTAATTGACAAGTAAAAATAAGCCCTCATATAATTGCCCAGCTGCAAAATGGACTAAAATTGGACCCCCACATAGAGGGCGCTAACTTGACGCATACACCTGGTTTGAAGTTCTAGCATTGAAAAAATATTAGCATACACTATAACAATCATTGTGATATAAGTTTTGTTTTGTATTTTTGATGTCTTCATTGAAAAACAGTGGATTGCATATGAAGCAAAGTTTGGCCAATTTTGGTTTAAAAGTTGCAGAATTCAGAAACCTTTACCTGAAGAAGTGCAAAATTTGACTTAGTACTAGGAAAATTTTGAACTGAGTCACCTAACATGTCATGTAGGAATTGTTTCGGACATGTTTTGGATGATACTGAATTCAGCAACTTTTAAATAAAACTTAGGAATTTTGCTTGATAATGTAATCCACATTTTTTTCCTGAAGATCATCAAAAATAACAAAACAAAACATTTTTTTTATTAAACTTATATCACACATGATTGTTTGTAATGTATGCTAATATTCTTTTCGAATGTTTAGAACTTCATATCAGGTGTCCTGCGTCAAATATCGCCCTCTGGTGTGGTCCATTTTTCGTCCATTTGCACCATGGCAACTTTTTGAGGGCCTATTTTTTACTAGGGGGATACCGAATCACAATTTTATAGGCAAGTCATACAACTCTTTGGAACGCCCAAACTTCAAAACAGAATGGAGTTTGAATTTTTCCTGGACCTCTCAGTAGCAGCACCATAAATGTACCTTTGACTGCAATTTCACCAAATCTGAGAGGATGGTTCCACACCTCGTGTTTTGGCCATGGGAATGACCCAGAAGGATCAATTTAAAGTTTATTTTGCCTTCTTTCTTTTCTTTTCATTATCGGCCGTAACTGGTATAGGAACAGATAAGTAAGAGTAAAAAAATATTCTCAGGAAACAGGTTTGTGTTAGCAACATGCAGGCACACTTAGAGTGCACTGATAATAAATCTGAAAAAGAATATTATTCCGGGTTAGGAAAATTTCATATTCATCCATTTATCCTTTAGTCCAGCCCTGCTTAGAACCCCGTTTACAATTCATCCGCAAGAGATGCCTGAGACTTGATTTGATTGTTGGACCATTTACCTTTAAGATCACACAGGTGCTTTTTTTTTTTCGAAACCGCTGCGATTCCCCGAAATCCAGATGGGCCCGCCGGTACATACACTTTTAAAAATAGAATTTTTTAATTTGATACCTAAAAGTAATGTATATATACCACCTCGGTTTTAGGGGTTTTTGGGGTGCTGGGAATTCATTCTGACATCGTTTTTATCATAAGAAGTCCATGTTACATGGTAGGGATTTGGAATTCCAAGATGGCGCTGCCGCAGTCCATATGAAATTAACATTTTGGATGACTAACTAGTATTCTGTTAATACAAAAAATCGTTTCTTTGGTTTTTTAGGTGCTTGGTAATCATTTCTGACATCGTTTTTAAAATCATTAGAAGTCCATGTTACCTGTTTTGGATTGGAATCCCAAGTGGGCCCGCCGGCTGTCCATCATTATACGTAACTCAATTGGCTTGCCATGCCGATCAGACGTGTTAGGGTTGAATAATGCCTTAGCTTAGTACTCTCCTGCAGAGGATCTCCTTGCCACCCTAACATGAGGTATAATCCTTACCTCCCTAGCATTGTGTGCTCATGCTGACATACTATGCCTCACAAAATCAAAAGTCCGTTTTAGTGAAATACACCCAAAATTGTAATATAGAGATAAGACTTTCTTGCTGACCCTCCTATTGCTGATAGATTGGGATCTTATTTTTTTTTTCAAATTACAAGAAAAACACTAAAAAACACTTTAAAAACAACTTTCCATTTTCAGTACCAATGTGGACAGTTTGTGGTTGGCCAATCGTCATATAGCATTCATCAGTTGTGAATGGATATCTGGAAATTTGTGCAACGTGGCAGGATACAAACGATAAATGTAAGGCACAAATAATATGATATGCCGTCATATTAAGGTTTGCTAATTCATATAGTGCTTCTAGTAGTAAATAAGGTCACTGTCAAAAGTCTCAGTTTGGATTTAGCAAGTTAGAGTTAATAAGTGTTAAGGTTAAAATTAGGAAACATGTAGTTTGGGGTTAAGTAAGCTTGCAGTTTGGGTACCATATGTTAAAAGTTATGTTAAAGTGTTAGTGGTATCCTATAATAGCTACTATGATAAGCGATCCTAATGACCAATTTCACAATATGTTAGGGCCCAGCTCATCGTGAATTTATTCAGTTTTAGACTGTGTGTTGAGTAAGTCGTCTTGTAATTAACTTGTTGTTGTTTGTTGTATTTTTCAGAGTGATTCCTGGATTGGGCACATCCACACTAATCACAGTGTTATCTTGAAGCAGACCTCATAACCCATATAGAATATACCAAGCGCTGCAGGGTATGGGAAAGTGACTGATTTAGACTTACATTTTGTCTTGCCTGGACAAAGTTCCCGGAAGGGACTATGATTCACTGTACAACATTTTTCATGTAGGGTTGTCACTACATACAGGTATGTAGTTGTTTCTGTACTGGGCATAGGAATAAACATAGAGAGGTTAGGAGTGTCAGAGAGGTTTCTTTTACCTGCTCAGATTTTGAAGTTAAATATATAACGTACCGACACCTGAGGGCGGAATTTATGTTAAAAAAACTCGAAGGTCATTCCCATGCCCAAAACACCAAGTTTGGACCCCCCCCTCTTTTGCATATTTGTTGAAAGTTTACGTCATATGTACATTTTATGGCTGCTACAGAGGGAGGTCAAAAGGAAAAATTCAAATTCCATTCCTTATGGAAGTTAAAGGCTTTCAGAGTTTTACGACTCGGCTAAGTGATACTTTTTCAGAAGACCATGTTTTTAAATGTAGCTCTTTGTGGCCTGCGTCTCAGTATTAAGCAATGTAGATCTTCATTTTTTCTTGTGACTCATAATAACAAGTTAAATAAGCCCTCATAGATTGTGCCATCGGCACAATGGACTAAAATTGGACCCCCACATAGAGGGCGCTAACTTGACCCGTATACCTACCCCTGGTGTTTAATTCTAGCATTTACAAAATAATTGAATCACATATCACAATCATGTGATAAGTTTTTTTGTATTTGAGGTTTCAGTGAAAAACATGTATTCAATGAAGCGAAAGTTGGGCCACTTTTGATTTAAAGTTGCAAGAATTCATAAACCTTAAATAGAATAAGTGCAAAATTGACATTAGTACTAAGGAAAATTTTTAACTGATCCGCCTAAGCAAATGTCATGTAGAATTGTTTCGGACATGTTTGCGGATAACTGAATCAGCAACCCCCTTTAAAAAATAAAAACTTAGGAAAATTTTGCTGTGATATGTAATCCACATGTTGTTTCCTTGACGACTCAAAGAATACAAAACAAAACTTATAGCACACTGATTGTTATAATGTCTGCATAGTTTTTTCAATTTCGAACTCATATCATGTGTTACGCGTCAAATAAAGCGCCCTCCATAATGTGGGTCCACCATTTTTCGTCATTTTGCACCTTGGCACTTTTGTAGGGCCTAGTTTTACTAGGGGATACCGAATCACAATTTTATATGCAGAATCGGAGTGTGAAAATTTTTTTACCTTTTGACCCCTCAGTAAGCACCTAAAATGTACCTTTGACTGCAATTGTTCCCAACAAATCTAGAGAGGAAACCTTGGTGTTTTGGCATGAATACCCAGAAAAAGGCATAATAATTTTTTTTTTATTTGCCCTTCTTTCTTTCCATACTAAATGGCCACTGGTTATATAGGACAATACGTAATCGAAAAAACTAATTCTCAATGAAACAGGGTGTCAACATGCAGGACACTTTAGAGTGCTGAATCATAAATCTGAAAAAGAATAATTGATCCTGGTTAGGAATTATAATTAGGTTCACATCAATTTGTGCGTAATTTTTGTATTGTTACTTAACTCAAATAAATGCAATCAGCAACCTCTCATTTGTGTTGGTTAGTGGAAACAAATGGTGGTCACTGCTGACTGGTACCTACCCATAGCTACAGACCGATGAAAGGAGAAGATTACACAAATACTCGCTTTCAATGTTACTGGGCACCAAGGCCTTGTAAAGTTAGTCCTTGGATGTTGCTACAATAAATAGTCTTAAACATGTATACTCTCGTCATACTTCCTTGTTCCCTCTGCTCAAACACTACGCACATTCCCTCCAGACAGAACCATGACAACTGTTACAGGAATTAATAGTCTGTCGCGTTCACGTACAGCACTTCACGCGGTTATGTAACGCCTATTTCAGAAAAGGTATTGTGACGGCGATTATAGGTTATGTTTAAAAGGTGCAGACACCATTGCATGGGACATTGCTATTACACAAACATTCGATAATTATGGTAGAGGTGTCCGCTCTAGAAGTTTAATTTCTCATTCAGCAAGTGAAATACACTAATCTGGCCTGGATAATACAGAAAAAAAATTTTTAGTTTGAACTGTTGTGGGCTTATAAACCAAGTCACGTTGGATAGCAGATCCCGCTAATATCCTCAGGCCTCTTCAAATCCTTCAAACCGTATTCTTCTTTTTTCCATGACTGTGTGCATAAGAGTGACAAACTGTAAGCATAGCGATCAATCCACCTGTTGAAATTGAAGAGGAGTTGTTTAAGCTAAAGGTTAACAGTGGTTGATACCCAGGATAGGGGGAGGTGGATGCAATAATAACAATGATTGGTACGGTGGTCCAATTAAATTAACTTCAAGTTTTCACTCATACTCTTGGATCAGGCTATAAATTTTGGTGCCACATATCTCCAGTCGGTTACAATCCCAGAAAGGGTGATCTTGTAAAATGCACACGGACACTCTAATGTGTACCTTCATCAGTTTTTAAATCCCCAGGTCTCACTTTAGCCAAAAGGTGCCGTAGTTTTCATGCAAAGTCTCAGGGCGTAATATTACCCCTTCTGTGCACCACCTAGTTGTCTCCACGTTTCTAATATTACGCCCTCTGCGGTCAAGTGGTTTAGTTTGCTTCAAGCTTTTTTTGATACGCGAAAAAGATACAGATCTGTAGGTCAAAGAGCAAAACTATTTCAGGGTTCTTCTTTTCTGGTCTTAATCCCCTTGACTGTAAAATCTTTTAAAACCTTCTCAAACAAGTTTCATGTCCTGCTTACTGTAGTAAAAGAGGTCGAAAAGTTTTTAAAATGTTTCAACGGTTTCATATTTTAGATTGATTTTTTAAAAATACGTCCTGGTGAACACTGTAGATAAAAAAAAAACAGTAACATTAGATGTTTATTAGAATTGTTTAGAGGACTTCCAGACTGTGTTTTTTCATAAGTTTTGTGTGTAAAATCGTCATCTTATGTGCTACGGATACGAACATTTGCTTAAGATTAACAATTCCAAATACAAAAATTAAAAATCTGTAAGGGGCCAGCCGACAAGAGTGTATGTACCCGGTGTATTACATCCCGATGATACATGTGTATGATGTCCCCGTTTTTATTGTGTCCTATTTGCATTTCTCTTGCAAGTTTCACTCCATTTTGAGTACATGACGACCACGTTTGAAATGATACCTCAATGATGAGAGTGGTTGAACCGACGGAACATTATCGACAACAGATTAACACTTTTGCTCTTCTACTTCATACGCGACAAGGACATGGGTACCCGACATGACTGAACACTTACGTCGATGGTAATTTCTTGTACTGCCCAAACTGATTTGGTGAATCGGCATATTTCATATATTAATTGTGTAATAATGATAGTAGTTTAGTATTCATACCAAACCTAAGGAAAGATTTTGTAATTTCAAAAGAATTGATGCTTTTAAATTCACTTCACTTTCTTTTGAAATGATATCTAAGGTAGTTTCTTTATGATTGAATATCCTTCAAAGTGGTAAATGTCAGTTACGGACAATATTTGAAAATTTAGATGAGTTTGGGTAATGTGACGAGGGTTTTGAACAAACTTAAGACATTTCAGTAGAAATATGATATATTTTTGCCTATACACCAGTACTATTTCGTAACTAGATTATCAATGAGAGCTCATAACCCGCAATGCTCCTTCAAATCCTGACTTGCACTATTTCCCCATTGAGCACTCTCTTTGTTGTTGATCTTTATTGATTCTCATTTGTGCTCTTCATAGACTGTCAACCTACCATAAAATAAAGCATATCGTTAATTAAAAGAGCTTTGATATATACTTAGTTTTGTTATAAAAATGACATATTACTCAGCGTTTTGTGTTAAGCATCCTGAAACACAATAGTGTTTGTCAGTAATTCTCAGAAATTGCGAGAGCGATTAAACGGATGAAACTATTAGATTAGACTGAAGTGCAATTTGATGTGCAATTAAATCAGCCTAATATCTTTTTTGTGACATATTTTTAAATAAAGAACGTACTTAAACATTTCTGTTTCACTTTTTGATTATTTTTGATTTAGTGTACATTGAAACCTCTTTAATTTTAAAAATATTAATAATTGTATCCAGAATCAGAAGTTTCAGTAGCTTTTAGAATAAGTATTTTTGAGATAATTGTTTAGCGCGGACTGATTCCAGTGCAGTAGACACCTTGTGTAACAGTCTCATAATTAAAGATAATAACGCCTCCACTTTTAACCAGAATATTTATTTTTTTTAAGACAGGTAAATGTAATGAGCTTCCCTTTTTCTCTAAGTAAATGCATATGATAACCTTAGGCAATTTATTTGTTCCAGTTATGTGGCAGTGGCAGTGGCACCAACCACGCACGCATTTTGTACAGATGTATTTTTGATTACCGTTCACCTAAAAGCAATCCTTATGCACAACGCTGCAGTGACAAGATATTCGGGAATATATAGAAATTTGATAACCCATATTATTTTGTGCCACTCCTCCTTCCTGCTAGCTGAAACCATTTGGAACGTGAGATTTCATGAAGTCCCTCCCCACAAGGTGAACGTGTGCCCTTTATAGCCAAATCGACACCCCCCAAAACTCGAGGTATTAAGCTCAAAGCGGTAAGATCGGCTGCAACGCAACCTGTGTGCCTGTGTATTTATGACATTGCTGTGTTAGGTTTTGTTTTGTCTCCGTGCCGCTTTGCATGGTGTTCCATTTCCCCTCTCAACCCTCTTCACAACTTTCTCATATCTCCCCATCTTGGCTCCACCACTCACGCATTCACTTAGTCACCTGTTGGGCGATGTGCCCCTGGTAGAATCAAGCCGTTGGATTTTTACTAATGAGAAGCTGCACAAAATGTCAATGTAGTCTCTGATTGCCAAGGCCGATAGCGCAGCGCATGAATGAGGTTGTTGTACTCAAACAGATGGTAATATTTTTGGGTTCCTCATAATAGGTAGTAATTACCATTTCATTGGTTCCGTCCAGGAGTGCTACACTCATATATATGCGATGAAGTTTCATTGGAAGGCATAGGCAGGACAGAAATGAATTCCCAAAGTTTATTTTTAATAAACTGAGAACATTGTTCCACTCAGAAGGTTTGAGATCCTGATATGTGTGTATCTGAAGATAGTACATTTAACAAAGTCATCTTCATGGGCGGTGCCTGGTACCAGCCATTGCTAAACAGGTTTCCCGTTTGCCCTCCCCTCAAATTTCACTTCCCTCCACACCACCCCGAAAAAGAATTCTGGTGCCGCCACTTGTCATCTTTTCCCCTTTACCCTCCTCTAAGGTCACTGCAAATTTTGAAAGGCAAATTATGCCCAGATTGTGAGCATTAGAGAGCTTTCAGATAAAAAAAAAACCTGCTAGGGATGTACTGAATTAGCAACTTTCCAAAAGATAACTTAATTTAAAAAAAGGTATAAGCAGCGAGACAGGCGAGAGAATTAAAGAAATGATGGAAATGATTTTTTAGGCTTATAATCAAATCTATTAGAATACACATTCCATATAACCTGGTTTAAGTAGGACAAAAACACCAAATAGTGAAAAAATGGAATATTTTGGGCAATTTGTCTACGGTCTCCCACTCCCGCAAAAAGACATCGGATGAACCGTCTAAAATCTCCACCAAATATGCTGATTGTGGTTTATACCAGTATATAATAAACAAAAGATGCAATAATATTTGTATTGAGCTCAATCTGTATCAGGTTGGTGCACAACTTTACGCTTATAAATCTGGGATTTTCACACAGAACGGCGTTTTGCTCGCATGTCGAATTTGATACGCCGTATAGATAAAAAAATTGCAAAATTAATAAAATTACTGCCTTAATCTTTCATAGCAACGGATTCATTTCAACCAAAGTTCTAACTTTGCAGGTTTATGTTACACATCATCCATGCTGTCACAAAATCCCAAATATGATTTGAGATGATTAACTTTGTGATGCTTTATCCCTGTCTTGTCAAACTAACTTACTCAATTGACAATCGTGGTCATGTGTTGGAGTGGAGAGACTTGCATGTTCCTTACTGATGGGTTAATCAAAATTCATGCTCGCCGCATAGCCCATGCTTGCTTGGGCTAAACAATTAAAAGTGAATTTTCAAATATTTTATCATGATTAGCAAGCGTTTGCAGTCCATTTCATGTACCTGACCTGTAATCCCAGTACCGCGATGCCCTTCCATCATTCCTATACTACTGTGTTTTGCTTATTATACTGAACCTGTTTCATAAATGGATGAATTAACAAAGCAAGCTTCTTTCAAGAAAAGTTTCAAACCCAGCTTAACCATGCGATAACATGACAACACATTTGACACAAAACCTTGGAAACCAGAGACAACTTTTTCCTTTTCGCTGTTCAGTATGTAAACTATGCAAACAATCACATATGTTCACAACTTGGCATCTAAGGATTCCAGGATCATGTGCACTGTTGGGCTCGTTAAATATTCTCTTCCTCTTTTCAAAGTCTCTCCTTCATTTTGTGGCAGTATGATATATTCCCATTTTAGAGCCAATACTATGTTTAAGTTTACATTTATGTAGAGAATTTGTACCGGTGTAGTTGTGTGTGTTACTTTTTACTGTAAAAGTAGGGTGGTTTTTGTGCCCGACTTGCAAAGTAGGGCAGCATGGTGCAGTGGATCACGCTTTTCCGCATAAGCAGAAGGTTGTGGGTTCCGAGCCCCGCTGTCACCATTGTGTTGTGTCACTTGGGCAACTGCTTACCTTGCAATTAGACGCTCTCTCCACCCGTAGCATAAATGGGTGACCAGCATCTTCTGGGAATGCAATAACAGACTCGCCGTGCTGGAGGAGTGGCGAATCCCCACAGTGCGTATTATGAGGGAGTCTGGCCAAAAGCCAAAGACATAGAGATGGGCATTTTTTTACGGCCAATAGGGGTCAACCGAAATGACTTTTGTATTCCGATCCGATAACCGATATTACATTTTTAATATCGGCCGATATCCGATCCGATCCGATATTTGTTGAGTGTTTATATTGTAATAAATATCAGTATCAAAATACATTTCAAAATGGCTTTCCTAACCGATATTTGAGAGAAACCAAAACGTCAGCAGCATCAGAATGTCCAAAGAACATGTGAAATGTTAATTTTGTTAAGAATAACCCCCATACAGCTAAAAAAAAGAAAAGCCAAATAGCTGTCAAAAAAATTATAGTACCTTATACTTCTTTCTAGTTTTATAATTTCTTTGAATCAACCTCATAATTTCCCATGGTTAATGCAATGGGTAAATATAAGGTTGATTCAAGGAAATTATAAAACTACAAAGAAGTATAAGGTACTGTTATTTTTTAAACAGCTATTTGGCTTTTCTTTTCTTTTTAGCTGTATGGGAATATTCATAACAAAATTAATATTTCACATGTTCTTTAGACATTCTGATTTGAGTATGTATGCAATTAGAATATTTTCTTCTTGTTGCATTTATAAAAAAAAAATACTAATTCAAAGATTGGATTAAAAGAAACCAAAATATCAATTTCAGCATAAAAGAGACTGCTGCTGACGTTTTGGTTTCTCTCAAATATCGGTAAGGAAAGCCTTTTATTTTGCCGATCCGATATTTTACCGATATGGGTAATATCGGCCCGATACGATATCCGATACGATTATCGGTTGAACCTTAGCCAAATCATTGCAAAAGATCAGTAGTTCACAATTGGAAAATAGCAGAATGAGGGATAATTTCTTTTGGCGGAAAGGGAATTTGGAAAAGAATTGGCACATTTTAGGGTTTGGAGAGAAATTGATGGTAAAGATCTTGCATATGATACAAAACCTCAGACCTAATAGTCTATGCGGCCATGTGTCTTGAACTCACCACCCAAAAAAGGTGGTGCTGTTACGTTTTTCCAATTTCAACTTGAATGAATTGATGATATCTCCGCCAAACATGAAGGTATTGCTATGATTTTGGTCTCATTTTAAAGCTAAATGAATGCACTCTCAGCCCTGTAATGGGGAATACTCTAGCGTTTTTAATGATGACACCGTGACTAAAAGAATTCATGATGGGCAGGGTGGTGGAGGCGGGGAAGCGGAGGCGGGGAAGCGGTACACACAAACTCTATGGAAGTTAAAATTTTTCAGTGTGTATTATCTGCATTTCACTTCTTCTGCACAGACTAAATTGGATTTATGTTCTATTCAGCATCTAAATGATGTAACATGAATAGGGCCACATGAATAATTAAAGTAATTGACAAACATTTTAATTACAGTTCTTAAAGTAACTAGTTCATTTTTTTTTTTTTTTTTTTTTACTTCTTTCTAGTTTTATAATTTCTTTGATTCAACCTCATAATTTCCCATGGTTATTGCAATAGGTAAATATAAGGTTGATTCAAGG
>JAMKCH010067083.1:0-15871 GCA_023653785.1 Ophioderma brevispina
ATTTTCGATTTTCCTCCTGTGCAATTTTGCCTGAATACGCTACATGCACTATGCTTGTAGGCAAACAAAAGTCAATTTTAAGTCACAAGTATTGCCAAATCGTATTTGGATGTAACCACTCCTTTTTAAAGAAACCATAACAGTCAACTGATTGTTATTGGTGACATGTATGTGTGCATTTGAATTTCATTTGTGCAGTGATTTTTTCCCAGTATTTATCAGGTGCATATAAATTGTATTTCGTAAATTGATCATTGTAATAAGCAAATTTGACAGTGTCCAACTTTAAATTTTGGGTGAATTTTCGCACTTTTGGCAGATAATTTTTGGCAACCATTTAACCCTTCTGGTACCAAATTGATTCAAAATTTTGGTACAAAACCTAAGTTTAGAGCTATTTAAGTGTGTATTTACATGTAGATATATTGTAGTTTTATACAGTGCGTTGCCTTATAGACAAGGCCATTTATAAATTTTTTTTATTAGTATTATAACCAGCCCACGATTTAACAGTCACATCCGTATGAACTGAGTGTTGGCGCCACTAACTCTATTTCAACCGGGTAGCCACAATTTGCGCACCCACATGCAGGCTGCACCCGGTTGAATTCAGGCAGCCTTGGACCGAAAACATCATACATGTGATCAATGTGCGGATCCACGATTTCAAAAAATGTCAAAGTACCGTGGGACTGAAAGGCTCTAACTGGTCTAAAATAGCTCAAACTGGGCTGATTGGCAAGAATTTGCAGAATTACCGGGAGGCGCACGCCCCCTCCCTGGATCCTCCCCGTCGCCTGGTGATACGTACTTACTCACCCAATCAAGCTGCTGAATTCAACTGGGAGCAGATTGCAGTGGGTGCGCAAATTGTTGCTACCCTAACCCCCTTTTCAACTTTTGTGTCTTGCCTGAACTTCTATTCCACTGCACCCTTATTGGGTGGCAATTTTAATCAGGGGTGGCGGTTAACCTTGCTGTGTGGAGCTGATTGTGCCCTGTTCACTGGTATATGCCAAACAAATAATGCCACCATTGTATATTGACAAATCCATGGATGTCTTTGTGTTTTCCCTGTTTACCTGCAACACATGCAGCCAGCCCAGCTGTCAGTGAGCCCAATTATAGTTTCTGAGTTCAGTGCACAGCTGGTCACTAGTTTTGGAGGCCCCCCTGTGCTGATTGAATAGCCTCAACACTACGAATAAACTGCATGTTGAAAGTATGATGGTGGCAGAATACTGAAATTTCAGTGAGTGTTTTCTTTCCTGTATGTGAATGGCATATGGCCCCACAGCAACACGATTCGATCAAGATGCCATCAGTCCGGGGCTAATCGGACTTTGATGGGGGCCTTAAGTATCTTTTATCAACCTGACATATTTAACTGGCCCTCAAGTCAGCAAAAATGAACTCGGGACCGATGTAGAAACAAGTTTGCTTCACTTAAAACGCTTCTCTAATGAGTCCCCTGTTTTAGCCAAGTTACTTACTTTTGGGCTGTAAGACATCGGTAGACAACCCTTAAATGTTTTATGTAAGTTTTCCAGGAATAAATATAAACTTAAAAGACATTTTGTGCACTTTTCCGAGGACGATAATTTCACTCCACAGACTAAGTCCAACCGAAATCCCAGTGACATGAGACAGTGAAAGGTCATACATGTGCGACCCAATTTTGTAAACTTTTAAAACCCAATGCCTAAACTTCCATCGCGTACGAGTCCGCAAGCGAGCGATCCTGCTTATGAGCATGCGTAACAGTTGATCTTGTGTCAATTCCGGGTTTGCGCATGCTAATCGCTCGCTTTGACTGGAATATGTTTACAGGCTTCAGGCGAAGAAATTGTGTAAAAATCCCCATAACAAACTTTTGTAGTGATAGCGCCACACCGAACGCGGTCCCTAAGTTATGCAGTATGACGTTTTGACATAGCGTGAATAATAATGCGCCACGTAAGACCGCGATCATGAGCTCTCACTTCATATATAAATGATGCCTCTTCTACTACTCCCTGTTCGACGACGGACTTTTCCCGATTTATTGGGGTCTTTAATGTTCAGCTGACCTCTGTGCTGACCTACCGATCTGTCTTGCTCCATCATAATAAAATCGCAGGGAGTTTGGACAGAGAAAGTGGAACTTTGAAATTTAAGAACATTTTTTTTAAATAATCCTCGGGAATCGGTAAACAAATTGTGCTGTACATGACAGATTTTCCAAGATCTTGTAAGTATATTGACAAGCCAAAAGAAATTTCTGTGAAAGTCACAGGCACTGACAGTGTATTTGAGTGCTCGTACCAGAATAATACATAGGTTTTCTTATTTGTACGCTGGTCCGAAAAGGAAGTTTTCGTCTTGAGGTCTCATCCAAGGTTAAAAAGTCAGCATATTGTGTAGTAAAAGACGCTCTCTGTACGATTATCGGAACTGATGCACATGACTGTACTTACTCCGCTGTGCATCCCACATCTCAAACAGTAACAACTTGCTTTGTACTTGTTGTCTCCCTCCCACGTAATATCTGATCCAACAGATCCCTCGGGATAAACGCTAGTCTATTGAGAGGAGGATTAAATGATAGTAAGTTAATAAGTGCCATAACGGTGCAGCTCCAGGATGAAAAGGCGACTGTTTACGTACTCCGTGAACTTCACGGGTCGTGCCATTATATCCGTATTGCACGTTGAATGGTAATTCCGGTTTAAAGGCAGCAACCCTTCCTAGTTGATTTTTGCGCCCTCGTCACCCTCGGAAAGCACAGTGAAGCTTGGATGTACTAAATAGAGCAAGCTAGATGTACAATAATTCGATAACTCTGTTTTCATATCATCGTAAACTGCTTTTTAGTGATAAACATAGTTTTTTCTTTTTTTGAATTTTATCTTTTTTGAAGGAAATGTTTTAAGATAAAAACAATGTTTTCACCTATAGGCATATCACAATCAGAATACTTTAGATTATAGCTCATTTGAAGACGCAAATGAATGCAACTCAGAAGGAAGTTTTGAAAGCACTTTTGGTTGTTTGGTGCCTATGCATTTATCAAATACTGGGTAGGCTAACATGTAATTTAATTTTAAACATTGTCTGTGAAATTTATGCGTGTGATTTAGGTGATTTGGGTCCGTACCTGCGCGCACCAGTCCCCAAACAATAGTTCGGCACAATTTGTTACTTTTGGCGTGCCTACGTCCGCGCGCGTAAAAATCACCCTTGCTGTGGATCTTCCCAGATAGCAAGCACGCTTTGGGCCTTAAACTGTTTCCAATGAAGTACTGTAAGTAGGCCATGTTGCTGGTTCACAGAATTTAATGCATTATTAAACACACTTGAGTCAAAGAATTCTATTGCTTCTTATAAACGGAAACTTCCATCAAGTTACTAAATATCCTTCTTTTTCCGAAAATAGGCTTCTCTCCTGATTTTTCAGCACACCTTTTTCAATGTCTAATCGGAAAGTGTGTTTTCTTATATTTTTTATGGCAGGACCGCAGATTTAAATGGCCAGGACTCAGAACTGTCTAATGAATACATCTCAGATGACAGAGTATTTTGTTTTCCACAACAGTTCAACCTTTACTTCTTATGAGAGTGTTATCATGCATACACATTATGATGGATATTATGATAAAGGTTTTCGTGAAGGAAATATCACTTAACATTTTACCGCTTTCCGGCCAGTAAAGTTAAAGACACCGATCAGTGATTTGGCAAATCAGCAAATCGAAAAAATCACAAAAAAATCAGATTTTGCATTTATGTACAAGTACATGTTCCTAACATAGCCTGCCAAATTGATAACACCAGAAGCAACCTAATAAGGACAGATCGGAGATTTTAGTCATTTTCCGAACGGACACTAATACCACACGTAATGAATGGAGAATCGTATCTGGACACTGCCGTTTGCTTTCCTTTCCTTTTCAATTCTACAGCTGGAAATGTAACTTATGAAGAATTCTACAGACTTATCCTTCAAGTTGAAGCTATTGAATTGCAAAGTTCAAATATTTTTCAATCACTGATGTGGTCTTTAAATGACGATCCTTATTATTTTGGCCTCTGTAAATCCTTATTATTTTGCCTCGTGTAAAAATCCAAATATCCGAAAAAAATCACCTTTATGTACATTTCTATAAATATAAGACTTTTTTTCAGTATTCAACATCAATTATGGCTTTTATGGAAAACGCTGATTTACTAAAGACAGGATAATTCAGGTAACTTTACGCGGCAGGTAACAGACCGGAAAATAAAGGAATGTTTAATTACCTTTTCGTGAAGATTTTTACTCATTACTTGGAACTTCATAATCATTTTAAAAAACATTGAGAGTGATGCAACTCTTAAATCACCTTTTGGTTATGATGCCCACCTTTTAGGTGTGTGCCACCCCGATTGTAAAGGTGTAATTTCAAATAAATAAAAAAATTAAAAAAATAAATAAAATACATAATAAATAATAAGCTGTTATTTTAACATTTTAGCTGTGATTTCTCTCTCAAGCAAAAACAGTGGCCCAGCGCCATTGCAACATAGTGACCGACAACTGGTATAAAAAGACGAGCGAAAATGTTGCGTATCTCGTAAAGGAACGCATTTTTACAGCATTTAGAGAAGAATTATAATATGTAGGCCTATATTCGTTTTCATCTAATCCTGTTTTCATAGTAGCTTGACACACGCTAAAATGCATTCAAATCACGAAATCTGGACCCGCCCTTTGCCTTCCCTTTCTCACCTTTCCAAAAACTTTTTCTTCCCTTTTCTTACCAAGTCTTTTTAATTGATTCTCATCATACACACCACAACATTATATCAAAAATACAAGATGGAAAACACAATGCTCATAAGTTTTAATCAGTGCGAACATTTCGTGCCTGTTTTTGTTCGCGTGTCGCTTAAGCGTTTGCCATTCGTGACACTTGTGGGCATTTCCGGCACCTCCATATCGCGTTGGTATTTTAGCTACTTAAAACAGGTTTTTTAATTTTTCGGGAAAATAACAGAAAAGTAGTTCGGTGACGCCATCTTTTTTCTCCGAATCGACAATCTTGTTAGTGTGTCAACGTTATAAATTTGGAACAAGTTATCGAACCGATTTTTTTTTTTTAATATCAAAAATGTCCATGAAACAAGTGAATTTTCCATGACGTGTGTACAAATTTTTGGTAAAAGAGGTGGTTTTTAAATAGAATTTTTCCTCAAAAACCGAGTTCGTTGACCCCATATTTTTATTTCTGATGTTTGACGTACATCGAAAATGTTCATTTTATAGCGAAATCTTAACACAAGCTATCGACGATCTATCGTGACCACTCCACCTTAAGTTGTCTACGATGATAGTCTTGATGTCATTTTTTTTTTTTTTTATGGCAGAGGACCGCGATTTAAATGTCAGGACTAAGAAATGTCTAATGAATACATCTCAGATGACAAAGAGTATTTTGTTTTCCAAAAACAGTCACCTATTACGTCTTATAGAGAAGTGGTATATGCAAAATGATGATTGCTTATTGATTATAAAAGTTTCGTGAAGGAAATATCACTTACCATTTTACGAATTCGGCAGTAAAGTAAAAGAAAATATCAGTGATTTGCATAAATCAGCAAATCGAGTAAAAATCATCAAGATTCAGATTTTGCATGTAGGTAAAAAGTACATGTATCCTAACATAGCGCAAATGATCACCAGAAGCACCTAATAAGAAAAGGATCGGAGATTTAGGCATTATTTCAGACCGGACACTAACAACAACACGTAAAATGAATGGAGAAGAATCGTATCTTGGAACACTGCCGTTTGTTTCCTTGCTGTCAATCTACAGCTGGAAAAAGGTAACTTATAGAATTCTACAGACTATCCTTCAATTTGAAGTATGATGCAAAATTCAAATATTTTTCAAATCACTGATAGTGTCTGTAAATGAAGATCCTTATATTATTTTGCTCGGTGTAAATCCTTATTATTTTGCTCGTGTAAAAAATACAAATATCCGAAAAAAAAAAAATCACAATTTTATGTAAAAGTTCATATAACATATAAGACATTTTTTTCCAGTTATTCAAACAAGCAATTTATGGCATTTTTATGGAAAACGATGATTACTAAAAAGAAGGATAATTCAGGTAACTTTACGGGAGGAACGACCGTCCCGTAAAACTAAAAAAGGAATGTGATTATCTTTTCGTGAAGATTTTACTCAATTAGTGGAAACTTCATAAATCATTTTAAAAACATTGAAGAAGTCATGCCCAAATCTTAAATCACATTTTGGTTATGATGCACCACCTTTTAGGTGTTGTGCACGATGAAAGGCGTGTAATTTCAATAAATTAAATAAATAATAAATAAATAAATAAATAAATAAATAAGGCTTTTATTGGACATTTTTAGCTGTTGATTTCTCTCCAAGCAAAAAAACAAGTTGGGCCCAGCGCCATTGCAACATAGTGGCCGACAACTTGGTATTAAAAAAAGGACGAGCGAATGTTCTATGCTCGTAAAAGAGAAAGCATTTTGACAACATTTAGAAGAAGTATAATAGGAGTAGGCATATATTCGTTCACTAATACTGGTTTCAGAAGTAGGCTTACACGCCTAAAAATGATTAAAAAGCACAAATCTGGGACACGCTCACCTGATTTCCCTTTCTCACCTGTCCATAAACTTTTTCTTCCCTTTCTTACATAGTCTTTTTAATTGAGTCTCATCATACATCACAAAACAACATTATATCAAAAACTTACAAAGATGGAAAAAAACAATGCTAATAAGTTTTTTTTTCAGTGGCGGAACATTTTTCCGTGCCTGGTTTTTGTTAGGTGTCAGCTTAAGCGTTTGCCATGAGTGACACTTGTGGCATTTACGCACCTCAATATAGCGTTGGTATTTTAGACTACTAAAAACAGGTTTTTTTTATGTTCGAAAATAACAGAAAAAGTAGTTCGGTGACCCCTAGTTTTTTCTTCAGTAATCCCAGATCTTGTTAGTGTGCAAACTGTTATTAAAATGTGGACAAAAGGTAGCGAACCGATTTTTTTAATATTCAAAAATGTCCATGAAAAAATGAATTTTCAATAGACGGTGTACAAATTTTTGGAAAAAAAAATAGTGTTTTTAATAGGAATTTTTCAAAAAACGGTTCGGTGACCCCATATTGATTTCTGATATTTGACGTACATCGAAGAAAGTTCATTTATACGAAAATCTTAAACAAAGCTATCGAACGATCGATCGTGACCCCAATACCTTACGTTGTCTTACGATTGATATTATTGAGGTCATTTTTATGTTTATTGTCCCGCCGAACGAGTTCGGAACTTGGACTAGAAAATGAGCAGAGTCCGTCCGTCGTCTGTTAGTCCGTCCGTCCGTCCGTGATAAAATGTAATCAGGTTGTATCGATTGTACGGGCAACAATGAGGTAATTGTGGGGACAAAAGAACGCGGGGTTGATGAGTTCTCGGACCTGATTAGATTTTGGGCGAAAATATTGTTAATTAAGTAGTCATTTGCAATAATTTATGAACATTTTCCTGCAAGGCCTGTGTACAACAAGTTTTCTGGAGTTCCGTAAGGCGTATAAATGTACGTGGTGGAAGAAGCGGGCTGAAGAGTTCTCGACCTGATTAGATTTTGGGCAAATCTGAGTATGAAAAAGGAGTCTAATTAATATGCAAAAATCCCAGCGTAATTGCTATATTTTTGGACACTGTGTACATTGGATACTCAAAAATTCCTGTGCTGCTTGAAAGTCTATCAGGGGACAATTTCTTTGCATTTGAAAAGTATGTGATATATGCGCCAGCGCCTTAGGTATGCAAATGAGCTAATTAATTAAATATGCGTAATTGTTGGGATTTGAAAACGGTACTTTGGATATGCAAAATTAATTCGCTACATGAGACTAAGAGCCAGAGGGGGGGGGGGGAGGGGGGGGGAGGGGAGGAGGGGGGGGCGGAAGAGTGGTGGGGGGGGTGGGAATATGGGGGTGGGATTGAATGGGGCTTGGGGGGGGTAGGGTGGAAGTGGGGGGGGGGGGATGGGGGGGGGGTCGGTGAAGGGGGTGAGAGGGGGGGGGGGGAGTGGGGGGCGGGAGAGTGTGGGGGGAGGGGGGTCGGGCAGGGTGTGAGGAGGGGGTAGGGGGGGACCTGGTGCGGGGGGTGGGGAGGGGCTAGGGGAGGGGTGAGGGACTGGTGGGGCAAGGGGGGCAGGAGTGTTAAGGGGGATGCGGGGGGGGGGTGGAGGTGATGGCGGGGGTGGTTTGAAGGGGGGGGTAAGGAGGGGGTGGCGGGGGTAAGGGAAGGAGGGTAGGGGAGGGGATCGGGGTGTTGGGGAGTGGGGGTGGTAGGGAAAGGGGGGTTGTTGAGGGCGGGTGGGGGGGTGGGTGGTGCGGGGTTTGGGGAGGGGGGGTGGGGGTTTGCAAGGTGTCTGGGGAGGTGGCGTGGGGTTGTTGCGGAGGAGTGGTGGGGATGGGGTGGGTTTTTGTGCGGAAGGTTGGGGAGGGGGTGGGAGCTGTTTGTAGTGACATTGATCGTTGTTAGTGATCGCGAACATCGGGGGGACATATTTACGCATCTCGTAAATACGAGTTCGACTTGTTGTAATTTGATGTGGTGTTTAACATTGTACTCTTTGTAAATGATAATGCAGGGCCCCGTGTAAGACCAGCGTTGAGCTTGAATCGGTAACCCGGGTTAAAGAAAAGAAATAATAATAATATTTAAGGACTTTAAACACACTTAAAATTCGGGTTCAAATATGCACCAAATAAAAAGAAATGACACCATATAGCCGAACTAATTTTAGGGTTCAATAGACCACGAAAAGAAGTGTCATTTTAACTCAAATGGGGTAATTATTCTTTTAATCGTTGCATATTTGACCCGGGGGGGGGACTCACTTTTCAAGGTGGGATTGTGCGGCCCCGATTCCGAACTGGGCTTAGGAACGGACTTTGTCTCCGAAAGTAGGGGCTTGGGAACTGAAATTCGAGAAATTTGCAGGCTTGCGGAGCTGAAATTGGCCTAAATTCCGCTTTGAGGCCAAAATGTTTGAAAAAAGGGGGGGGGGGGGGGGGGAACCCTTTAAAAAAAAACTGCTGAATTAGGCTTCATATGGGGATTCTGGGAACTCGCAGGGCCGCACATACCCGCCTCTTTCCAATGTCAGGCCCCCCTGGGATTTGACCCCGTATTTAGCGTACATACAACATTAGGGGGGGATATAGAGCAGATACAGACGAACGAAAATAGAGGATCTCCACCAAAAATTTCCTGACACTTTTTTTTTCATTAAAAAATAGGCCGTTAAATTTTTGAAAGCCTGGTAGATTGTACCAATTTTGGGCTATATGTGGAAGGTGTATGCGGTCTGTGAACTGGTTTAATTCCTTAATATTTAGCATAAATTATTTATGCTTTACGGAAAAGGTCCGTATTTTAAAGGGGGAAAATACATAATATTGTCAATAAAAATACAGATTTTTTTTCAAATTTACGGAGTACAAAAATGTTACGGATCTTTATATTTTAACGAGGGTAGACCTACAAGTCAAGCATGCCATCTAAAAACCGCCTACTGCACCACAACATGATACGGGGTCATTATGCAACCGACTAAAAAAATAATATAACACAATATATATCATTATAATACATTAAAATCTGAATATTGTTAAAAAGATTAATCCTTAAACTGGCCTACTTAAAGTTACCACCAAAGTGAGAAACAGAGAAACAAGAGCATAATGATAAAAAGTGAAGATATGTGGATATGTGGGAATATGTTCCTTTTTACCACAAAAAAATGATCAATATAACAAATATTGTGGGGCTGGAATGTCTGAACATTTATAGTACAAATGTTTTTGCATGGCATGTTTATTTTTTTAATTAATATTCTTTTAAAAATTCTATAAAAATTCTATATCCCTAACGTCCTTGTTCAACGTTGGGAGGCGCGTTGAAACGACCAAATTGGGAGGGGGGGACGTTCCAAGCATAAAGCCCGCTGGTGGTGGAGAGAAAGCAGAATTATCTCGAGCATCGGTATCCATCTCAACCTGCCACTAGTCTGAGGCCAAATCAAGAGTTAAAAGTACTTTGTCCCACTAACGCCATCCAACGAATCGTCGAATCGCGGGGAAGGATACACGTCTATCGTTACAGCATTCAGTCTCCGATAGTCTAGGCAAAGCCATTTAGAGCTAGCCTCCTTCTTTGACTACTAATACCACTGGGCTAGACCAAGCGCTACCCGAAGGTTGTATTAGCCCCTATCCAACAAATCGTCACCTTGGACCTGTCGTCACCTCACTACGCTTTCTGCGGGGATGACCTCATCAATGGCTGCCTAACCAGCACGGTAACTCCCAGTATCAATGTTGTGCTTCACCTTCGGTAGTCTCTACAATATCAACAATCTTGGTAATTGTGCATATGAACTCAGCCACTTTTCTTCTTGCCGCCTTCTCCAAAGTAGGTAGGGTAGTACTTGCCTCTAACAGTTCCTTAAGATGTTCAAGCACCTCCGCCGGTTCACCATTGAGAATCTAGCCTCCACCATCTAATTCGCCACACCTTATTCTCGCCACCAGCAAGACTGCCCAGGGTAGCACTCGTTTCACTGTCGAGGAAGTCACACAAATTAGTAATACCTGACACACAGTCTTAACTTGACATGACCCCTTGCACCAAACAGTCCGCGATCATAAATGGGCCCACCATGAAGGCTCCACTCCCCCAACCGCTCTCGATCTTCTTTACACGACTACGGGTATTTGGGAAGCGCCCTCTCCACCTATATTGTCGATACAATGATCTATTAACTTACATACCCCCCTGAGCAATAGTAATCGCGGATACTACAACTTGATGCGCGGCCGATACCCCACCCTTTCTATCCTCTTCAGCCACAACCTTGAGTGTGAGAGTTAGCTCATGCGATGGAATTCACAAACGTACTTTTTCACCTCCCACACGGAGTGCTGTTGACCAATATCGATTATCGCCCCAGAATTGTTTCAGGAAATCCATCACAACATCCCTCTCCAAAGATGCGACAATCTCCGATTGCTAGGTCCCCACGTTCCTTTACTTGTCGCCCTCAATGCCTGGATGAGCTGTGTATTAGCGACTGTAGCCTAGGTCGCTTCTCTGCCGGAATCACCTGGTACAAACTACTCCTTTTGGGCAATAAGCAAATTTTGAAGTCCCATTGTCCTAACCAAAATGATACAGACACCCCATGTAACAACATCGGTACTTACATAGCCGCCTTTGTAGTACTCGTCATCACCCACCTCAACATCGGAAGACTACTCACCCTCCCTCCGTTTGATCCCCTCTCGCCGGCGTCCATCCCCTGCCGTGTCTCCAACCATCTCTTGGCGTTTCTCGCCATGCCCATTTCAGTCAACCAACAAATAACACTCTCTCCAACATTTGCAAACCTTTAAGCGGACTTCGTACCCCCTTGCGTCCCCAGTCCCCCCGACACCCAATGCGTTCTTGGTTTAAAAGATGGGGGGGGCCTCTGCCTTCCCCCTATTGCCTGCCTTGGGTTGCCCATTTTCTCGTTTCCTGACATGTTGCAATGATATGAACGCTGCCCTTCCTGTCGACACCTGCGACACCACCACGTCTCTGTAACGGCAATTCTTCGTAATTTGACCCAACTCGTCGCAGCGATAACACTACTGCACCGCTCTTCGATGAAACCGGCTCGCAGATCGCTATACATTCTTGTACGAAAGTGCCCCGGCCTCCTGACAATATCGCATTGCGCGGGGGTCCTCGGTCACAGTGGGGGGGGCGCACCGCGGGTATTTTCCACGTCCCTGTGCTGTTCCAACCACAGACTGTCCTAGATACCCGTTGGGCGATGCTGCCCCTGGCTGCCTCGTCTCGTTGGCCGGCCTCGACCCCCTCTTACAGTTCTTTTCAGCTCCTCAACACAGCCTCCATCCTATGTTTCCCATCTTGCAGTACTGTCCATTTTCCCCTATTCACTGTGGGCACACAGTGCATTCAATAGCCTGTGACCTGTCACGCTCATTCTGTGCTTACGCATAGGACATTAGAAAACTCACGTCGTTGCGAAGAAAGTTCTCAAGGGATTTTCTTCGTAGAAGCCTAATTGTAGAATATATTATACTAATCACTATGTGAATTTTATTATGGATAGACGTTCAGAAAAATCCGAAATGTGGTTAATTTCGGCCTATAAAGAGTGTTTATGTTGGGAGGGTATAATGGCGAACTCTATGGGGACAAACCGTTAGACCTATACTGCTTCGTAGAAGCTGACAACCAGATAATCTTATTTTCTATAAGTTGGTACTTTTGGTTGACATACGTACTGAAAAATATCCGAAACGACGCATTTCTAACAAGGCTTCCAACATTGTAAAACATGCCTACTCGCCAATGTTTCATGCACACAGTGTGTGTGTAATCACTCACCATAGCATATAATTGATCAGTGATTGGATATGGTGCCCTGTGAAGTGTGATTCATTTACATACGATCAAACTGTATGAATGATTCAATGACACAATGATTCGTTGGGATGGGCAAAAGGTCGAAACCCGTTTACAGTGGACACTACCTGCACTATGTCCGTGCATCAGCTTTGCCTCTAACGTCGAAATTCGAAATTCGCGGTCGGAATTGGACCAATCTCGTGTGCACAAGCCTACTCGCTACTCCTGGTACTTCTCGCTACGGTGGGACGATTCTATCGCCTGAGCCTGTCTGATTGCTTCCTTCAGATCTTTCAGGATGACCGGAGCTGCTATTGCATCTTTACAGTACCCTCTACCACCCCCTCTTGCCAGCAAATCTCTACCTTGCTTCCTCCGTCTGCGAAACGCTAGTGCTTTCAGTCTCTTTATGCCCAAGCCCCAAGTTCCACGAACACTCTTCTCTTCCGCGGCCTCTGCTCCCCGCTGGCACTTCTTGAAAGTAATTCTCGGCGCACCGAACCAGAGAGGAACGCGTCCCTAGGCCCGAACTTCTCCTCAGTTCGGTACAGGTCATCTCCCTCGGTCAACGTCGTTGATGCTCCCGGTAAACAATGCATCCTACTGGCCACAAGTAAGCAGCTGAAAGGTCGCTTCTTTATCAGTTCCCATTTATTGTATTCCCTACAACCCTTGAAATGCCGTCGACAATCCTTCCAGGGTGTTTTCCCGTACGGCATTTCAAAACCTTCTTTTCATACTTCGGCCTCTCCATCCCTCGCCGCAAACTTAACTCCGGGACGGCCCTGACAGAAACTAAATAGATTTTTTTTTTTAAGTTTTGTCTTTTTTTAACAAAAAAACACAAAGAGTTACAACACAAGAACAGCAAATCTAGAAAAAAAAATACATGTACATGTATAAACATAACAATTCAAAAAAGGTTAAACAGAAAAATTATAGGTCAAAACACCACATTTTAAATTACAGCGTTTCCACGTTTCGAATCAATATATATAATATTCAATCTTACGTGTAGTTGAAAATAATTTTTAACGCAGTGTAATTTTGATTACTTACTTCTTACACCTACATCTTAAATGAAAAAAATAGCACTTAATCAAAAAAGACTATGAAATGATCATATGCATCTGAACCTACAAACATAAGATCAAATTTATTTAACTGGTCGTCAGGCATGAAGCTTATCATTTAAGACATCCGCAAATCATCCAAAATTGGTCCTGACCTTCTCAAATTCAATAACAACAAAGGAGGCACAGTTTCCAGGTAATTGCCACAAAAATAACACAAGGAGATGATTTTCCTACCACTTTTAAAAGAAAATTATTGAAAGATCACCTTGTCAAAATAATTTAAATAATCGAACGAAGCTGTGTCTCAATGTACATTTAAAATTACGATTATATCTCCTTTCAATCAAAATTACCTCATATAAAATTTCTTATATAGGCCTCCCAATAATTTCTTTTCTTTAACCATTAAATGGAATAACAGAAATTGGGGACCCCAGGAGCCGAAATCAAATTATCGAAAAAGAACTAAATAATTGAAGTCTTATCAGCAAAGTAAATCAAGAGCCCATTGTGGGGTGACTGTAGTGCACAGATCTTATGTGAGTGTGCAAATCTGGATAAAAGTTGTGTAATTTTGGTACACAAAGTATTTTTATCCATTGATAATCAAAAAAATTGATTGAAGTACTTGCCACTCTCCCCTTTCTGGCCCCCAGCTTGGATTTCAAGGTTACATAGGGGTAAAATGTTTACATAAATGTTTCGATTGTTGTGAAAATACAAACCATGATGTTTCTGTTTACAAGGATTCCAAAAAGGTATAGTTTATACTACTCTGTGACTTATAGTTTGGAATTATGGGTCAAAAAAAACTGTAAAATGGTGAAAAGTCATTTTGGGGGTTTTTACAGAGGGCAAAAATTAAAGTTGCTCTCCAGTTTTGTCAACAAATGTGGTTCAAAATGTTGGTTTAGCTTATAGAATGAAATATAGGAATAGTTTTGACTATCTTACTTTTCGTTTTACCAAATGGCGAATAAAGACAAAAGCTATTGGCAGCTATTAGTTGCTATTGGATTCTATTGACCTGTGTACCTATTGTGTTGGATAACGTGAACTTGGTGAAAAAAAACTACGCTAACCGATAGGCAAACTATTCCTTATTCTCATCCTTGGAGTAACTACTGAATACCCTTCGCAGGGGTGACAGTTGTTAGTGTGTTGCTTTGAGTTTTGTGTATGTAAAGGAGTTTGTTGGCGAAGGGTTTTTCGTGTACTCATGGAGTTGGATATCTTGTTCTTTGGGGCGTGAAGGGTATTCTGTTCAGTCTGCGGAACGGCTAGTGCTTCAGTCTCTCTTTATGCCCAACCCCAAGTCACGAAAACTCTCTCCCGGCCTCTGCTCCCCCGCTGCATTCTATGCTTGAAAGTATTCCTCGGCGCACTCCCTAGGCCCGAACTTCCTCTCTCAGTTCGGTAAAGGTCATCTCCCTCGGGTCAACTGAAGCGTTGATGTGGGGGCTCAGGTACACAATGCATCCCACTGGCAACAAGTAAGCAGCTGAAAGGTCGCTTCTTTATCAGTAAATTTATTGTATTCCCTACAACCTTGAAATGCAGTCGAAAAAATCCTTCCAGCTGTCCCGGGTGTTTTTCCCGTCCGGGGGGTATTTCAAAACCTTCTTTTCTACTTCGGCCTCTTCGGCCTCTCCATCCCTCGCCGCAAACTCCGCTGCACTCCGGACCCTCTTCTCTCTCTTCAACGGAGGATTCAAACTGCCCGGCCCACCATACTCTTCGTCGGTTAGGTGGATGCCAAACATCAGTGTCCATCCTACTTTCGCCGTGAACCCGTAGCGGTCCCGCAGCACCTGTATGTATGCTCTTGTGTCATGTAGGTAGATGAGTGGAATTTTTCGGTTTGATTCTTTTGACCAATATTTTCCTTCAGAATATTTCTACTTATAATCAAAAATATGTTTGCATTATTTGCGCCATCTTAGTAATGTGGCGGCCATTTATGAAATTAGACCCCAAATAACCCATTAAGTGACAGCCAGTCATTCCATCGCTGCTTTCTCCTGCTCTCAACAAACACAACAACCAACCCCAATGAATAGGGGAGTGGGCCCATCATCAAACCGCCCATCAATCATTTGCGTAGTCGCAGCCAGTCATTCCTCCTGCGTTCTCCGGCTCTGCGCAACAACAACAACAGATAGGGGAGTGGGGTGGGCAATCCGCCCATCAATCAGGTGCGCCGACATTATACCCATCTCGCCGACAAGCACATTTTTGGGGCCGACAGTATTCTGTAAATGGGGTGGGGGGGGGGTCACAACCCACTACCCCCCCACAAC